>JAQMCX010000025.1:3390563-3403975 GCA_029814765.1 Acanthurus leucopareius
ACACACACACACACACACACACACACACACACACACACACACACACACACACACACACATACACATACACACATAAAGCAGATTGAGGAAAGAGTAGATGCGGTCTTCATCCAGTGAGTCAGACTATAAAATATATATTCCAACTCCCCAAACGTTGAGGCCACAGTGTTGACAGTGGGGATGCTAATATAGTGAGCTGCAGAAAAAAAAAACAAAGAACAAAATGGCTGTCTGGTAAGAAAGTTGAACCAGGTTTAACTTTCTCTGCAACACAATGCAAAGTCATTCAGCAACTCCGTGCACTGATAAAGCTCACATTCCTGGTAGTTGCCTGTATAAAGTGATGCTTTAGGAGCTGCAGCCGGCCTGCTTACAGAGGATGGTGTTGTTTGTTTGTCAACAGGAAGAATTGTGACGACAATTTAAAAAGGAAGCTGATGAAGGAGCTTCATGATCTGATTCGCGGGAAGATCAAACAGGTGAGTGTGTCTCTGCCTGTTCATTTGTGTACTGTAAACACAACAAAAATAAGGTGTCTGGTCAGCGTCTTCAGTGCTTGTACCCAAAGATCACCTGTCAGTCAAACAGTGTTGGACAGGATTGTCTTAGGATTTTGACCGCAGTTCCTGTAGGTGGCACTTTTGTATTTTAATCTTACTGCCAGCTGCCACTCTAAAGGTTTGATTTGTAACTGATTAACATTTAGTAGCTTGTTTTTAAATGATAATTCAAATCGCAAAAGGTGTCTTAGTTTGAAGGTTTGTTCTGTCAGCAACCATCATATTTGTTATTGAGTTATTGGCTGAGATTTGGAAACACTGAGAAAATCTAAAAGCTGAAGGCTTGAGAAACAGGAGCAGTCAGACAGGAAGTATCATTTACTGCCATGAAGTTGTATCTTTGTTTACATGTTCTGAAACCTTGTGGATGGATTTTTCTAATGTCTCTTCTACATCAAGATGGCATTTGCTCACGACTCAGTCCGAGTGCTGCAGTGTTTCATCCAGTTCGGCAGCCACGAGCAGAGACAGGGAGTGTTTGAGGAGCTCAAAGGTGAGCAGCCTAGTCCGACTTCTTCATCTATCACCTGTTAAGCTGTCCATTACTGTAACTGTCTGTGTGACCCTCATCTTTACCAATAACAAGGGTTCACATCATTAGTCAACTGTAGGGGGCAGCAACCATCACTGTGCTGATTTTACAGCTTTAGCTCTCAGCTGACTTATAGTGACTCACTTTGTTTACATGATGTGAGAAAAGTTGATTTAATGTTTCAGTCAGGCAAAAACCAGACTTTATGGATTTAATGCCATCATACATTTTGTGTTTAACTTCCTTGTCATACTTACATATTTTATATTTTTATTATAATAATTATTGTTAGCTTTTGTTATCATGCTCCTCTCTGCACCAGCAAGGATTGCTATCTGACTTTGTTGTACCTGTGTGATGACAGTCAAAGTCTATCAATCTAACCGTCGTTGCTCTGTTGTCTCCCCCAGATGACATCATCAGTTTGTGTAAGTCGCAGTATGGCCGACATGTGGTGAAAAAACTGCTGATGTATGGGTGAGTCAGCTCAGACTGGTTTCTGCTCAAGCAAGTTTCTTAATGCAGGGCATTTTAACAAGTGAACTCCAAATGCTTTGCAATTAAAACACAAACAGACCTAAACCACAGAACCACAGGCTCACATAGTAATTAATCATCAGCCCGAAAACCGGGTAAAATACTTAGAGAGGTTTCTCCTCTCATCTAAAGAGCTCAAGAGAGCCTTCCATTTGTCATTTTGACAAAATGACGAAAATTCACAATGATATGCATGTTATGGAGGAGTGTGTATTAATTGTATGTATGTTATTCCTGCACAGGAACAAGGAACTGATAGCAGCAGTGATGCAAACATTTAAAGGTCACGTGAGGCCGATGCTTCGCCATGCTGCCGCCTCGTCCATCATCGAGTACGCCTACAATGACAAAGCTGTGCTCGCACAGAGACTCATGCTCACTGAGGAGCTGTACGGGAACACCTACACTGTCTGCAAGGTACACACACTCACATCAGTACATCAGCATCAGTCATAAACACATATCAGACACACATATCAACACAGGTTACCACATAAAACAGTAATTACAAAATTACAGACCTAGGTCAAGGTAAATGTAAAGTGCTCAGAGTATTCACTGCAGTGA
The DNA here is from genome assembly GCA_029814765.1 of Acanthurus leucopareius. NCBI lineage: Eukaryota > Metazoa > Chordata > Actinopteri > Acanthuriformes > Acanthuridae > Acanthurus > Acanthurus leucopareius. Next base: position 3,392,760 of record JAQMCX010000025.1, read on the forward strand.
GGAAAACCAGTTTTTAAAAAGGGATGATTTGTTGGACAGGGACCTATAGCGCCTTCCAGAGGGCAACATCAGGAAGAGTCTGTGAGGAAGTTGAGAAGAGACAGAGATTTTTAATTTTGCTCTTTTGATTTGACTGTGTATACTTGTACTTAACATTGTATATTAATTAAACTTCTGGATAAGTACGCTGAGAGCAGTGTCACACTGCAGTAAACTTCCTTGTATCTGCACACGTTTGGCCAGTAAAGCTGATTGTGATCCTACTCCATCTTTGTCAGTGTTGATGGCATCATCGTGCCTCTGCATCATTTTTAAACTCCCTCCCAGCATTTGATTAGTGTGGTTTTGTGTGCAAAACATGTGCTGCTGACTGACTGAATGATGACTGAACTGGCTGTTAATGTCCCCATGTCCATGTCCAGTCATCAGTGTGTAACACCGTCGAGAAAGTTGTGGAGGGAAACCCGGACAAGGTGAACAGCATCATTGACGAGATGAAGCAGATTCTGACACCCATGGCTCAAAAGTAAGACGAGAAAAATCGACAATTTACATTCAGACGAAAAATAAAGGTAAAAGTACCATCAGCCCAATAAACACTTTAAACACACATGGAAAAACTAAGGTTTGTTTTAAGATCTTAACACATTTGAAAGCTGTTGGAAACCTTCAAATAAATTTGGAACATGATTTTTTCGCATTTAAAGTCAAATAAATAAGTTACATAAATTTCCCCTGCTGTCATAGCTGCATTTGCTTACTGACTTTTTAGATAAATTTAAGAAAATAAGAAACTATTGAACAAAAGGTATGAAAACTTGAGCAGCCTTACGTTTTTTTTACACTTTACTTCTTGTCTGTTTCAGAGAACAGGTTATCAAACACTCTCTGGTCCACAAAGTCTTTCTCGACTTCTTCCTGTTTGCACCCGACAAACAGAGAACAGTAAGTGACTCTTTAACACCTTCACTTAAGTAATGATCTATGATTACTAATGTTGTCATGCACTTCTTTAGTGATAAATTGCTGCAAATTGAAATAAAAAAACACAACAAACTTCTTTACATAAGAAAAGAAAAGCTGATGAGTTTACTTGGTGCTGACTGTAACATGTTTCTTGTCCTTGGTGAGCAGGAGATGATCGAGTCCATCAGAGAGTCGGTCGTCTACATGGCTCACACACACGACGGAGCACGAGTAGCAATGCACTGTCTGTGGCATGGGACGGCCAAGGTGTGTGCACACACACACTACAACACACACACAGACAAAGCTTTGTTATCACCCAAAGGAAACTTTGTTAAAACACACTGCAGAAATCGCACAACAATAAACAACACTACAGTGGAAAACATGCAGGCAGTTCAGCCTTTCAGTGGAGGGAACAGAGGTGCTAAAGTCAGATTAAGTCTTGTGTACGGTGTCTTTGTTTTGAGCCAAACTTTTCTTTTCTTGTTTCAGGACAGAAAAGTCATAATCAAAACTATGAAGACGTACATGGTGAAGTTTGCCACGGTGAGTCTCAGTGCTGCTCAACCATTCAAACAAACAAGCTATCAATTCTTTATCAGCTCGTTATTTTCAGAAAAGTTTGAACTCTAAATGACGATTAATTACCAGAAGGTGAATGCTGATTTTGGGTGTATGTAAAGATTTATAGTAATCCTCCACACTGAGCCAAAGGTTTTGGTCTCTTTGGTGAACAGACCAGATAATCACTGATGTGATCATCAGTGCAGGCTTCATTTGATAAACTGAACATCTAGTCTCCAGACCATCAAGTCTCTTTAAAATTGATTTTCTTTCATGTTTTCATGCTTGACTTACTGTTATTGTCCACAGGGGGAGTATGGTCACCTGGTGCTTCTGGCTATATTCGACTGTGTGGATGACACCAAGCTGGTCAAACAGGCCGTGCTCTCAGTAAGTCTGATGACACGTGGTCACTGAACACGTGAAAGAGACTTGCAGTTATTTTATAAATCTCTCATCTCACCTGTTTCCCACCTGTTCAGGAGATCTTGTCTTGTCTGGATGAGGTCATCAATAATAAATACGGCAAGAAGGTTCTGTTGTACCTGCTGAGCCCCAGAGACCCTGCTCACCTGCTGCCGGAGATCATCAAGGTGCTGGAGCAAGGAGACGGGAATGCAAACAGGTAACAGCTCTGTGTTTTGTTTTATATGTGTGTGTTGGCTGTAGGGGTGATAGAAGGGGGGTTGACAATAATCGGCATTGATGTTCACTATTATATTTAAAAATGGAATATTGACATTGTGGCAGTAACACACATATGATTGTATCATGTTAATAACAAAAAGCAAAAAGCTGCTTGGATTAATTAGGTGTCTTTCCATTCTCACTTTGTCACAGTAGGTGGCGGTAATGTACCTTAATGCTGGTTTCCATAAAATGGAACAATGTGATTGTTGTCTTTGTTTTTGATCAGTTATGGTTACTGACTCTCTCTTTGCCTTCCCACACACACTGTATTTTAAATGTGATTTATTTGACAGCAAAGCACACAAGTAAACAAAGTTAAAGATAAGTTTGACAGATTTTTTTTTAAAATAGATATCAGGGTTCTATAGATAATAGATAAAACAGTTTTCAGTAAAAACAGCTCTCTGATGAGAAAGCACCCAAAATGGAGCCCAGTGCATCACCATTGTCTTCCTCTCATCAGTAAAAAGGACACAGCAATTCGGCGGAAGGAGCTGCTGGAGGTCGTCTCTCCCCCGCTGCTGGAGTATCTGTGTACCAATGCTGACACCATGGTGACAGACAAGGCGACCAGCGTCACCGTCAGTGACATCCTGGCTTCAGCCTGTGGGGACCTGCGGCCCGCCATGTCAGCCGTGGCTCAGCTAGCCATGCAGGAGTTAGTGCCAGGGGGTGTCAGCGGACAGGTAGGGTGTGTGTGTGAGTGAATGCATTTGTGTTAATGTGTGTGTGGTGGGCCAGATCGCTAAAGGAAGCCGCTAGTGTTTTCTTTACAATTTTACTACAAACTTAAATTTGATTCAAGCCCAGGTTTCCCCAGATGTAGCTTACTGTCATCGTCCTGTTTGTTTTTTTTCACTCTGAGTTTGTGTTTCTGCTGCAGCTTCACATGGCGGAGCATCCGGCAGGACACCTGGTGCTGAAATGGCTCATAGAGCAGGACATGACGCTGGCAGAGGCTGGCAAGGAAGGTAAACCAACACGTACACACTAAGAGGAGTTTTTGTGTATAGTCAGTAAACCGCAGCGGCCATTATATCTGTGTTTATAGGACCATAATGGAGCTTTTAGATGTTTTAGACAATCAATTTTAAATTGCATCAGCTTCAAAATTACAACCGACAATATTCTAAAATTCTGCCATGAGATCATGTTCTTTTCAGTTTATATCAGTATGCTACAAAGATGAAATGATTGCCATTTGAAGTAACTTGCTATTTGACCTATTTGGGACCATTTCTTACCTAATAAAAGATAGTAGCTTGAAGTGACGTGTTGAAAGTATTTCTATGTTGATATTTTTTGTGCAGATACATTATTTTAATGCCCTTGGAAATAATAAGAATCAACAACAGAGATGTGATCACTAAAACCAGACAGAAGTTTAGATACAGAGTTTTGACTTTATGACTCATACAGACTACAGCAGCCATGTTAAAGTATCATATAGTTTTTTGGCCACAGGAGGGCGCCAGCTGCATCAGAAAGCGTTCACCCTTTTCCACCAAACCTATAACCCTCTGTCTCCCTCTCTCACCCTGTTGATATGTGCCTCTCTCGCCCTCTCAGAGCGGTTCGGCAGGATCCTGGTTGACACAGTGGGAACAGACAAACTGAAGAGCTGGATCAAAGTCAACAGAGGAGCCATGGTGCTCTGCAGGTCAGTGTGAACACGCGCGCACACACACTTACAAGACAGTTTGATCACATGATACAAAGTGACTAGTTGAAGGTCAGCTTTTATGCCTCCTGGCCAGTAGGTGTTGCGCTCACTCTTGCCCCATGATTCTCTTCTTTAGGTTGCCAGGTTGACACCATAGATGTATTAGAGATCATACTGTTGGTCATATTGTCAAGGTTGGAATAATTAGACAGACAGACAAACAGCATGTAGAGCAAGGAATCTTTAGAAATAAATTGATTTAGAAAAATCCTCTCTGACGGGCATATTTGTGAAACATTTTATTAGTGAACTATAACGTATAACTGGATTTAATCGTCCTTTATGCTAACGTAGCTAGTCGGGGATTGAACCTGATATTTCTTTCATTTTGACAGTCAACACTTTGGTTTAGACTGTAAGGACTGTGACTGCTGCTAGGTGTTGTATAGTAGGTTTAGATATGCTGAATCGTACTTTAATGCTCTTTTCTGTGCTCTGGCAACTCCTGAGCTTCTGGTTGATGACAGCATGTGATATCAATAATTATGCTATTATTGGCATAGAGATCCTTATCTGGCCATAAGAGTTCTTGTCAGTAAACTCGCATTAATGTAAATGTCATGATCATTCTAGACCCATTAAAAATTTTTGAATAATTATTTCACCACCATATTTTTTTTTCAGGAAGATACAGACTTTCATTCTGCACCTTTCTAAAAATTCTGTGGATGTATTATTTCTTTTAAATTATTTAGTTTCATAACATTGTTGTCTATATGACCCTTAAAACCATAAAAAAGGCATTTTCTCTCATCCTTCAGTATCTTTGATCATCAGAGTCTGTCAGTCAACAGTGTTTAAAGGGATTATTTAATCAGTAGCTCAAGAGAAAACTGTTCATATTTCCCATTGAATTGGCTGTTCCTTTACAGACAGACTTTATGGTTAAGTGTTATGCTTCTGGATAACTTCACTGGTAAGATCCTGCCTCATCCAGTGTTTAACAGGAAAGAGCCGTGTAAAGTTTTTAAAATCTGAAGTTTCATTTAACTTCAAGTTTGCAATACACTGCTGGACTGACAACATCAAACCTCTTTGCAAGGCACCTCCTCCCACTGCAGCACACGTCAAGTCTCTGAGATACCACACAAGAAACTCCCTCAGTTCACTGCAGGAAAAAATCAGTTTTCCATTCAGTTTGAGATTCGGTGAAAATAAAGTGAGATGTATGGATTACCGGAAATGGTTAAAAACCAGATCAAACTTCTAAGCAATGACATCACATGTGCTGCACTGTTAACAACACTTTGTTCTGTAAAAGTTAGGCTAACATTGACAAGGTGCAATATGTAGGAGACAGACATTTGAACCTGTGATCAAAGCCTGTAAATCTTTGTCTGTGTTCTTGTTTGCAGCCTCCTGAACAGCTGTGACAAGTCTGTGGCTGCAGAGGTGAAGGCAGAGCTGCAGTCCATCAAGTCAGAGCTCAGCAGCCTCAGTGACAACAAAGGAGCTGAAATTCTGCTGGAGAATCTGAACAAGTAGAGACTATTTATTTCAAACAAACTGGTGGTGTAAACGCGTCACTTCCTGTGCAGCAGCAGCAGTCTGTTCTTTTTTTGCAGAAAACACCTAAAAGACTGCCAGTGTAGCTGAGAACAGGAATGTTTTCCGGAAGTGGATAAAAGCAGGAACACTGTCTTGTTGTTTCGGGACCTGATGAATGAATGGACAAGTTTTTATGTGGGAATGTTAAGAGTTCTGTTAATATTGAAATAAACCTGTTTGGTGGACAAAGTGATGCTCCAAAACACAGACGCCTTTCGTTTGCAGACATTAATTTGTCAGTATTCCAACACATTATCAAAGCACCTGAACTCCTCAAATCAATTGGTTGTATTTATTGCATCATTTAACAAGGAGAATGCCGCTCTCTGAGATGCTGTTGCTGTAGGCTTTATTGGGAAACATTTGCAGGAAAACTGCAGGAAGTGCTGAGTGTTATTGACTTAGCTCAACAGTGAAAGAAAAAAAGTCCATGTGCTAGCAATTAATAAGTTAACAGTATGGCTGGGTATGAAAAAATACCTTACCAGTACCCTTAAAGTGAAACTGGTACCAGTTTTTTACTTCATTTGATCCCTTTTTTTTCTACTTCATCCAATACCCATCGTGTGAATGTCAGCATTTAATTTCTTAAATTTCAAACACCACTAAAAGTGGTTGTTGTACAACTTCATTTTAAAAGTTTTCAAGCAAAGTTTAAACAGAAAATATGAGTAATTTAGCCTAGTAACCAGTTACCTTACCTCAAGTAATGAATGGATGCAATGTTTCATCTTGAGGAGGAAGCCATTTACTTTGCAGCTGTAAAACCGTGAAGTTTTCCACATGATTGACTGGTTGCTCTGACATGCTACTCGTATTTCTTGTTTTGTTTCACACAAACTCTCACAAAATTGAATGCCTTTATTTTTTATAAGATGTCACAGGTGTGTAGTATAGAACTATTATTGAATTTCTTTCCTGAAACACCAAACTGCAAACTCGTAAAAAAAAAAACGACTCAACATCACCACACCAAACACTGGATGGATTGTTGCTGCTGGAGAAGTTGACCAATCATGTTGCACAAAAGCGATGAACACTTGCAGTGATTTTCTAAAGCAAAACCATAAAAATAGACATTTTTTCAAGATGTGGGTTAAAAAAGGATGATCTGCAGGCCTCAGTGAATAATATCTTTGTTCGAGAAGAGAAGCTCAGAGCAGCAAATCGATGAATTCTGCATGATTCTGATGTCTTACTGTTTGAGAACACTGATGTAAAGTTGTCAAAACAAAAATGAAAACAGAGGAGGTGTTGAGTTTTCCTTTAACAGCACATTAAACCCGGAGCAGATTTTAACCAGGAAGACAAATATGAGAAAACATGAACATTTATGAACAATAACCTGGTTCTCTTTGCAGCTGAAGTTCATAAAACCGAAAACAAGGAACTATTTTAGAATTTATGGTACACAGATAGAAGAGCTTTACGAAGACCTTTTGTCAAAATCACAAAATATTTCTGTCCATTTGTCCTTATCATTGCAGATAATTTAATTTAATTGTTTTACTCAAGTTATTTGTATTTGTTTTATTTTGTTTTTAAATATCTCTTGCCAAGTTTTCCAAGGTGCCTATAGTTAATTAAGTTATGCTTTGGTTGCCTGATATCAGATATAATTGTGACACTCTGCTTCCCGTCTGTAAAATGTGTCAGTGGAGTGAACTGAGCCGAAGGTCTGGAACCAGACAATCATTTTGGTGCTCATAGTAATGAAAATACAATTTCAAAATTCACCAGCAATACTTGTCCTACAGGGACACTGTCCCTGTTGTTTTATAGAAAACAGAGATATCTCAACACCCCGGACAAATCCAAACCATTTACATGTCTATGAACAACTTCAAGATCGTTTAATAATTTAAATGAACTGGCTGATGGACTCAGGACTTCACTGTGAAAACAAACAACACAGGTTCTTGCTGTCCAGCAGTCCTGATTGTTTGTGCCGTCCTCTGTTTCAGATTTTTTCTAAAGTTTTGTACCTGGTGAGTGATAATTATGTCCGCTAAAAGATCAGTGTTTGCAAATAAGGATTATTATGAGTCTGTAATTGTATCATACTTTAAAGCAGATAATGAATAAACACTTTAACTGAGAAGTATTTTATCTTACAGCTGAGCTGACACTGATGGTGGAGTGTTTCAGTGCGGTCTGGAGGTTCAGTGTTACACATGGTCTGTACAATCCAGCAGTGATGACTCCGTTTACACACAGACACATATGAGGAAAAGATAAAGAGACATAGGTTTATTATATACAATACAATACATACATGAGAGAGAGACACATGGGGCAGATAAACAGTCTGATATCTATTGTCCAGATGTTGAGCCTTCAACTAATGATTTATTTTAGTCCCATTGTTGTTTGCTTCTGTGTCCTGGATTACTTGTGAGCTTTAGAGGGTAAATGGATAGATGGAGGAAGAGTAGAGGTCGGTGATGACAGACAGATGTATGTAAATTCCGAACAGTGTGATAATACAGCATTGATAAACTGTTGTTTGGGGGGTTTTTTTTCAGTTTTTCCATTCAAATTTAAACCTCCACCACTGATCAAGAGAGTGTTTCCCTATTTTTGTCCCAGTGCATGCTGGGATGGGCATAACAAAAATAAACATAGGATGGCTGATTGCAGGTTTCCTCAGGAAAAATACAGTCTTGATCTTGGACTGCGTGCGTTTGTGTTGAATGAGGTCCAGAGAGTTGAAGGGTTCTCTGCAGTTACAGGTTCAAGCTGCCATGATTCCTGGAGCCAGTTTCTTTCTCAAGGTCCTAATTGTCTAATGGCTTTTACAGAACGTCACAGGTTCTCAAGTCTATGCTGTCCTGATCACATCCCTGATCATCAATTCGGAAAAATGTTAAAAAGGCTTGGAGTTCAAGTATCTGGCTCCCTGCAGGCGGGATGACCTCTGCTGAACGACGTCCTCGCAGCACTCGGCCAACCTCTTTGCCGCCCTCTTGCCGAAACGAATCTTCCCTCGGGCCTTGGTGACGGCCGTGTACTCGTGGGCCTTGAGCTTGGTGTAATAGTCAGAGAACTTGTTGTAGAGGATGGAGATGGGCATGCCATTCAGGATAATGCCAAAGGAGATGCAGGCGAAGGCAAAGATACGGCCCAGATTGGTCTCAGGGAACATGTCACCGTAGCCGACTGTAGAGATACTCACCTGATGAATGAAAGACAACACCAGATTGAACCAAATACATCTCAATTAAAAAAAAAGATGGGATGCCATGTAAATTATAGATAAAATAGGATGCAATCATTTACAAACAAACTGTGTTTATGCTTTGATGATGCGTTCCTTAGCTCTGAGGATGCTCCTTTCACACCCAGTCATGATACTATTACTTGTTGATTAACCTGTTTACCTGTTCAATGATCCAAACAGGTGTTTTTGGAGCATTTCACAACTAACCCTGTCCTTCTTTAACCCTGCCCCTACTTGCTTGAAATGTTTCATTTACTTTGCATTTATTTGCAAAAATCTATGAATATGATTAGGTTAAACACTAAATATATATTGGCTTTTTACTGTTTTAAAGTTGGTTATATGTCAAAGTGAGTGAGCACATCATCACATTCTGTTTGATTAATATTTGTGTCTTTTTGGAAATCAAGCTTGTAGAAAGCAAGAAGACTCAGTTGTATCATAATGGTAGTGTGTGAGTGTTAATGTGTTTGTGGACTCACAGCGGCCCACCACCATGCATGTGGCATGGAGGTGAAGTTGGTGTTGTAAACGTCGTGTTCCACGGTGTACACCATGGCTGAGAACATGAAGATGCCCATCCCGATGAAGAGCAGCAAACAGCCCACCTGCACACACACGCACACATATACACCCACACACATTTCATTTGTATTTTCTTATATTGATGATGTATTTGCTCAGAACTTTTAGGTGTCATCCATTGGTCTAACATCTCTGTCCTCATAGACCTACAGAAACCTTATTCACTGCTCCTTGTCTAATTATTAGATTTTATCTGTGCTCGGACAAACCCAAATACAAGAATACAAGTAAAAAAGTCATTCCTCTCTCCTTTGATTCTTATAATTGACTCGTGAAGCAAACTGTAGTCAGACCTGCTGGTAACACTGTCTCAGTGTGAAGCCAAAAGCTCTCAGGCCTGTTGAGTGACGAGCCAGTTTCAGGATCCTGAATATACGCATCAGACGCATGATCCTCAGAACCTGACCCACCTACCGACACGAATAAATACACAAGAAGAGCCAATAAATATGAGTGAGGCAAAAATAAATAAATGAATTTTTTTTAAAAAAAACATACAGTCTCCATCAGGCTGCTTTTACCTTCCCAACACGTGCCACCGTCTCTATGTCCCCTGAATGTGTGTGTATGTCCTTATCCTCAAAGTACTCCAGCATCATCTGCAGGTAGTGTGGCAGGATGGCGATCAGGTCGACGGTGTTCAGCACGCTGCGACCAAAACACATGAGGTCAGGGGTGGAAACCAGGCGTAGCAGATACTCCAGGGTGAAGAAAGTGATGCAGAACGTCTCCACGTACTCGCCATAGAATCTGCCGCTGGGCTGACCTGACGCTGTCTGGAAAAGGAAATCATGAAACAAATCCTGTTATTGTTTGTTTAATCAGCTGTATGAGATTTAAAAAAATTCTGGTTTTATAGAATATGTGTTTAAATAAACTAACAATGCTTTTAACAATAAAAAATCACATATTCACATCTATTCCAATGACTGAATTAAATCATCAAAGGATCATTATGCATGTTTTGCAAGTTAATAAGAAACTTACTAAACCGTTCTTGCTGTGCTACTTGAATGATTCACAGATCTGTGATATGTCTTCACAGTTCATCTATGTATGCACATACACTCACAATGTAACCTTTATCACAGGGAAACCTTTCAGGTCTGCGACACTGTCATGTCTGAGTAGACTATGACATGAAAAGAACTGATCATTTGGCAAAAGTGTGTATTTCTTGATCTTTTTGACATTCTCATACACATACACAGACACACACAAACATGAAGAAATTTTCTATAAAGCTCTTGCATGCACTACATGATTTGTAATTATCCTATAAATATACAGAAGAACACACTATGTTCCTCTCTGAAGTTTAATTTCAGTATCATTTGCAGTTCTGAATTATTCCTATTTAGACTTAAAGCTAGACAGGCCAGCTATGAAGGCACAGTTCAAACTGGACTGTTTGTTCTCTCACCCTTCACTCTAACACACACAGACAAATAGTAAAAAACACACCTTGTACTGCATCTCATCTACAGTGTTGAGTGTCATGGCGACCAGTGAGACCAGCACCAAGATGGAGGAGGCAACCCCCATCAGCTTTGCGGTGATCGAGGAGAACGGCTTCTCCATCAGGTTCCAGATTGTCCTTCTGATCGGCCCAAAGGCCATGCCATGAAATAATGCCTCGTTCTCCTCCCTCTCCACCTGCAGGGCCCGCAGATTCATTATTTTTATGACAATACAAATAAATAAAATAAAAATAAATAAAACAGAAAATGGCTAAACATGGGTCAGTTGCTGAAATTAAATTTATTTCTCTCTGAAAAAATGAACTTCTATAAAGGATAAGAAAAACTTTTTTTTCAAACACACAAAAAATGACATGTTACATATTGTTCTCCATTATTTTGTTAATATTGTGATAGGTTCGTTCGAGTTGTTTACCGAACTTCGATGCTAATGGTT
>JAQMCX010000025.1:3413173-3438022 GCA_029814765.1 Acanthurus leucopareius
TTGTGTGTTGTGTGTGTGTGTGTGTGTGTGTGTGTGTGTGTGTGTGTGTGTGTGTGTGTGTGTGTGTGTGTGTGTGTAGGGTTAGGGTAGGGTTAACCCTAACCCAGGGAAAACTCTTCTATTAATGTTTGCCAGGGAAACAATATGTAGAGGCCATGATAAGTTCACTTAATGTTTGAATGCCTTTCTTTGGGATTCATCATGAACGGTGGTTAAACCGTGACAGATAACAAAAAGACAGAATCAGCAGATATATTATTAATCATCAACGAGCAGATTACTACGTGAACTGATGGGTTGAACATGAGTCAGATCACAATGCATTAGGGCACAAAGGAAGACAGAATAAAAAAACATGACATGACCAGCTGTCAATGACAAAGCAGAATTGGCAAACCACACACTGTTTAAATGCTTCTATGTCATCAAGTCCCAACCAGTGAAGAGAACCAGTCTGTTACACAATTGAAGTTTACTGGAGGACAAATATTTGTAAGTTTTATGCACAAAAAGACTTTAAAAATTGTTTTGTTGTGCTACTGTGCATTTGTGCTCGATAAAAAAAGTAAAAACCTTGCTCTGGGTCCAACACTGAATGTTTATACTTCAACAAACATGTATTGGTGTAAAAATGGCTACAAAAACGTCTTAGTAATTTTTAGTCTAAAATTTTCAACCAGCCTTATATTAAGTCAAATTCCAGCTGCTGTAATTCTTTCTAAATACAAATGCTACACTTTGTTAAAGTACTGTGTAAAGAGTTGGTTGTTTTCTTTCTCCTTGTCAACATTATCCAGTCTCAGGGTATTCATGCAGCAGGCTCAACTACTTTTCTGTCAGCAAAGAGTGAGTGACATGACTGGCAAACAGCTCAACTGAAAGCCGAGTCCAGACTTCAGGACAAAGACACAAAAAACACCGTTTGTTAACTCGAGCTATTCCTGCCAGTTTGTCTTCTCGGCTGCCAAATAACTTGGTGATGTCATCAACATGCTTCTCAGGCACTCAATGAGACACAGAGCAGCTCACAAGCTAAATTCAACAAAGTCATTGCTATAACTTAGAGGCAGAAAGAATAGACTTTAAACATCAATCAAATTTGACCCCTCACTCCATATTAGTTGTTCTCATATGGCACCTGGTCACTACTTTTTCATAAAATACAGCCTTTACACCCTGTGTGCTGTCATTGACTAGGGCTACACACATACAGCCCAAAGGTGACATCCAGAAACAGCTGAAAAACTACAAAATTAAAAATTTAAATTAAAAAATACAAGTCAGAAGGGAGTCTATCTTCAAATACAAACATCACCAAAACCCAATAGTGGCTAAAAAGTGGTAATTGACAGCAATTACTTTTGAGTTTGCATTTTGTTGTCCTTCTCTTTTTTTGGTAACATCTTACCATTCTGCCTTTAAAATTTAATGTATGCCATTAATTCTTCTTCAATGTGAGTTGTCTGTTTGATCTGAGAGTTGAAACTGTGGTTTTTTATATTTTAGATAATACAAAGGGAGACATTTTAAAATGGATCTCCTCTCATTTCAAAATAAGGCTTGCATCACGATTAAAACCACAAATACATAAGTGCGTCTGTAACTAACAGACTCTGCAGTCACTGCACTAATCTTAGACTGTTTTGAGTTTCAGTGGGATATAAAATAAGGATCAAGACTACGAGTCTAAAGCAAAGCTAGTAACTCTGAGGCTGCACTCGGACAGAGTGCTGCTTTGAACTAAATGCTAGCATAGACAATGCTAACATTAAAGTAATGTTTAAAAATGTTACCGTACTAATATTTGTCGATAAAATTTACAATAAACAAACAGTGCAGCTTTGCTTGTTGATAATATAGTCAAAGTTGAAGTTGAAATTTTGATTTCAGGATGGCACCAGAGGGAAAATCAGGGCATCAAAAGTTATTTAAATACATTATTTAAGGACCTCTATATAAAATTATAAAAAAGTATAAGATCTTTTTTTCAGTACAGGATGAGATGGACTGACATTGGCATTACTAGAACTAACAACTAGAGCTGACATACTTGATGAAATTTTTTTAAAAGGACTTTGGTACTATTGAGAAACATTCAGGTTGCTGGTAAAAACGACTAAACTGCCCACTGCTCACTGTCTAAACCCACTTTCTTCACTGCACAGACACCTGTTCACACTCCTGTTTGTCCCTCAACTGATGTGATCTAGTCATGATAAGTAAAAGCTGTGTTTTTTATTTTTTTATTTTTCCGGAGATTAGACTGTGTGCTGAATATACATCGAAGGAAAAGGTTTTATGTCCTCTCTCTACCAGCCTCTTGGACAGATCCTTGAAAATCAGGGTGCAGCGTGTCTGCAGTCCTGGACCTATCCTCAAAGTTTGAAAATTTTTATTGATTTACAGAACTACATAAAATGTTCTTTTTACTAGTGTGTGAGACTTTCTTGGCCCTGGTATGTCCCAATAAGCTGAAATCACACAACTGAAAAGTCATACAACAACACTTAAAAATTAAACTCGACCATAAGCAGAACTTGCACAGGCTCTAAATTAATTTTGGGGATTTGACTGCTTTGGGACAATTCCTTGTTTCTACCACTAGATGTTGCTCATGTTCTGTGCTTGCAGATGAAGTCCTGCCAGTGCAGAAATTAAAGCTGAACTGTACTTTAATATGCAGCTGATTTGAAAGTAACAGAGGAGCAGAACATATAAAAGCCTAAACATTCCGTGTAAATTCATATAAAAAAAGAATCACATGTCAAGCAGGGGAAAGTGAGTGGACAGCTTCTACCAACATTACGGCTCAAATACAAAATCAAGGGTCAAACTAACTAAATAGAAGTCACAAGAACAAGTACTGTAATTAAAAACAAACAGGAAGAAACTCATTAGCAAGCTTGTGTCCAAGCTCCCAGTGTTCCTGATTAAGGTCACTGTTTCTAGAGGAAACTTCACCAGCTGCATTTTTCAGAAGATTAGGACAAAGTTAGTGAGCAAACACTTCATTCCAGCAAAAGTTTACCTGGTATGTTTTAAAACTTTAGAATGAAATATTCACAGTGCTAGAAAATGTGGCCAAGCCAATGAAAAGCTGAAGTCAAAACAAGGTTATGGCCAAAGACAGACACAAAGTGCACGCATTGGTTACACCCAAACTAAACAAATAAGACAAACAGATAAGTTGTTCAAAAAGAAAGTGGTGGCAGAATCCTGGATTAGATTGTGTCACACCGGTGGCACACACAGGTGTGAAATAAGCAACACATAGCCAAAATACATTGATTTAGCAAGTGTAGCCAAAGAAATCCTCAGCTGAGAGAATCTTTTTAGATTTTAATCACTGCATTTCTATGTTAATTTCATTTGAGAATACATTCAACATGAATTAGGTTTATGAGAAACATAACCAAAGCATAATCTGCTATTAGAAATCAAAACAGCATACCAGTAGAGCATGACAAAGGTTTTTAAATATTAAACTAAAGTCAGAAGCAATGCAGAAGAGGGAAGCCATTCTGAAACACTGATTAAGAAACTTCAAGGTAGGTTCAATGGCAGACCAGGAGACAGCTGGGATGGAATTATCCCAAGAATACCTCAGGCTACTTTACGATATGTTAGAAATTAAATATAAAAACAGTTATCTATAATGCACCAAGGCCAGAAACGCATATACAGCCCAGAGGATACAAGAAGTGATTTTATAATTTAATTTGGCTGAACATTAACAAAAGGTTGATTTAAGAGTAAATGGGGCAAAGATAGTAAAGAAAAATTGCAACTTTGGCTGCAGCCAGAAATAGTTAAGAGATAGATGTTCCCTCATTTAATGATTTAAATGGAAAAACACCTTCTGAATCCATGGAAAGGTAGAACAGTCACTGTTGTTTAATTTTTAACAAAGCTCAACATGCTTTAAAGCAAGCCATTATCCCATAGACGGGCAGCAGATCAGGCGACAGCTGATGGTTTTACCTGAAGGTGGCTGTATTAGAGCTTTCCCGTCGTCCTTTGAGGGACCTTTGGTAGAGTGGTCTGTCATAGAGAGAGCCAAGAGTCATGCTTTTGACAATAGCAACAAAAAAATAATAATCCATCAGGCCACATAAGTTGTCCTATTTTTAAACTGCTCACATGCAAGTAGGCCTTCTTTGAAAATAGACCAGATCTCAGGAGACTAAACTTGTAAATAAATGCTCAGTAGATAAAAGCAGGATCCAATTTTTCAGCAATAGGGAAATAAACCAAGCCATCAAGCCCAGATACAAGACAAATAGTCATATCACCATCTACCACATAAAGACACAGCAACAGTGCTAAATCTATATATCAAAAAATCTCAGTTTTCCTGCCTTGATACGATGTTTACATTTTACCCAGAAACACAAAAAGTGAGGGTACAACAATCAACAATTTAACACGTTTAAAGTCACTTTATGCACAGTAAACAGCATTGATCAGAAAGTCCTTAACCAGCATCTGTACAGCCAGTACAGACAGCTGCAGCAACAATAAAATCCTTACAAAGTCATCAATACAGCCTTGATTAGCAGCAGCAGAGTGTTGCAGTGTTTACTGTAAAATCACAGGGCTCTTAGGTCTGCTGTGTAGGAGTTGGAAATTAATGCATATCATGCTTACTGACAAACAATACAACATTTAGCACAATCAAACTATGACTAATACAGTTTCTAAAGCCTCCAACTACAGCAGTGAGTCTATACCTGCACTGATTAATTTATTAGTCAGTGGACAGACAAGTAAACAAGAGTTTTGCTCGGCAATCACTTAAGTCTTTTATAAAAGAAATAGCAAACATTAAAAAAAATACTCTACTGACTTAGCATTTCACCACGAACACTACACTGGACTGTTGTCCATCATGACTGGATTCATGATGGACAACAGTCCAGAGATACATCACACAGTTTGTCCATGTGTGCACACAGAGAGCAGGCAAACTATGAACTACTTTCAAATTCTGTTTCCTTCTTCATGCAGCCTACTTATGTCACTTTGCGTGTACGACACATTGAAACAACGTGAATGCCTTCCTGGACAGACTGGTCAAAAGTGTGCTCTGTTAGCAATATTTATGCAATTCATCAAAATGTGACCACAAGACTCTTGAGAAGCACAGAAATCTGGGGGACAGACCAGGGACACAGCAGGCTGCAGCCAGGGGAAGATTAACAGCAGGCTTTTTAAAGTAAGGCAGTAACTTTTTGTTGAAACACTGAATCTGATCAAATTTGTTTACAATGAAAACTTCAATGGGAACATTCAAGTCTGCTAAAAGCTAAATCAATAAGAATATAATAAAGCACTGGAAAAGATTTGCATTTCATCAGGATATTTGACTTAGGATAGATCTTGAATAACCTACTGACAGAGGCAAACCCTAACTGTAGACTGATTAATCTAATACTGACTCTATCATACTTTAACTTGACTAATGAGGGCCAATAATTTGAGGAAACAAATGATGGGATGATGGAACGATGTGAAGTCCCAACAGCGTCAGAAAATCCCTGAAACATCGACTATTTCAGCCTGAGATTGTTCAGCCTTAAGAAAGACCCTCCCCAGTTGCCACAAAAGGCTGTTATTTGAATCCATCCGTGCTAGTTTCATGTTCAACCCTCAAGTGAGGAGCGCTGCCTATTACTTTCTTTTGCTAACAAGATTAGAGCTGGTCAAAGCTGCAACCACACAATGCTCTACAGTTTGTATTCATTTCAGCTGCAACGGCTGTAAATAGGATAAATATGTTAGCTGGAGGTTTAGTGAAGACCAACCAGGCCCTTGGCTACAGCCCAACCAGGAAGGTGGAGCAGCATTCAGAAAGTGGCAGGGATCTCTTTAACCCCTCCCACCCTATTCTCACTTTTAAATAGTAACAGAAACATAGACAAGCGTGTAAAACAGTTGAAGAAGCCCACACACAGGAAAACTCACAAAAAAAACACACACATAAAAGACACTCACTCTTGGAAAGAAAATAGTCTGAGTGGATTCACATGCTCTCGAGCACAACCTAGAACTGCAAACATACACTCACACACACACTCACTCTGAATAAAAAGACACTCACAAGCTGCATAAAATTGTGCAGAGAGGGGAAAAGACCACACACACACACATACATATATACACACGCATCTTGGCAGTCTGGGAGGTACATTCAGTCATCAAAGCAGCTGGAAAGAGCCTGGAGTCAGGATCACTAACAGCCCATAAGGAGGTGAGTCAGGCTGCAGGGACGTTCACCATAAGGCGGCCATTACACATTTCTGTTGACCAGGCAGGCTGTAAAACCTGCTACAGAGCTGGCAGATTTTTAATGGTGCAGAGTCTCTGAATTTTTCAACAGTTTTTAAATAAAACTGGAATTGTAGTGAAATGAATGCAGTAAAAGACAAGCTACTTCAGTACGTTTGAACTGAAGTTCTTGTTGAACAGTATGTCACCTATTTTGAGAATTTGATTAGAATGAATTAGGTCAAACAAGCACATCATTTACATCAGCAGTGCTACTTTATGAATCAGGTCAGCAAGGTGGGTGCTTTTATTAGTAAAAAACTGCTACTACAGCTTCTGCATGACATAATCATGTCTTTCATAGGGGTCTACACTGTGGACAAAAATGGCCACATTTGCAATCATTCTTTTCAAGTGTATGAGGTAAAAAAATTTCATGGTGCATTGATGTTCATTAATTCTTTAATTCATCACTTAGCATGCTTTTAGATGTGTTTTTTGGTGTGCCTGGCACAGACTGGCTACTTTTTGCTTTTCACCAGCTCAATTATTCTTTACCTCCTGTGTGCTTTTTATGTGTGCACTGATGAAACAAGTGAAACATCCTCAACAAAAAGAAAAATCCATAGTTGTGTCTTAGTCTACATGTTCTGAAGATAAAGCAGTCACAGAGGGAAGAAAACTGGAGATATCTATTATATATATAAATATTTAAACAAGTGGAATGATATATAAATAACTTATTTCAGCACTAAATTTATTCTGCAAATGAGGCTGGTCTGAAATCACACAAAGACACCCTAAATTGAAGTCACCTCGCCATTTTACAACACGAAACAGACAAACACTTGTAGATACAAATGCAGTAATGTAGCAGGAAAGTATATCACAAAGAAGGACAGTCCAGAAAAACTGGCAAGAAATGCTGGAAACAACCTCCTAGTTTTTCACTTGGAAGCAGAGAGTAAAGAATAGAAGTCCTTAAGAAAACTGAACAGGCTAACTGGGTAGACTCTCATTGAGGAGAGCAGGATGACGGTGGTGTTGAGGAGTTGTCAGGGTGATGCTCCAGTACTTTGTGTACACCAGTGCCTCGGTCTACAGTTTGAGTCCAATTAGGAGAGTATGTGCACTGAATTCAGCTGTCAGAGACCTATCTGACACGGCCTCAGTGTGAAAAGGCTAATCTGCGGTAGCGAAGAGAGAAGTTGGATGGTCCAAGACAAAACCAACAGAAACAGAGCAGATCAGTGAGAGAGGGCAGTGTTTCTAAGCAACTTTTTTGCAGAAAAATTAAGGGCAGGGCTGCCATTTAACTTACATTTTTAAGGAGGTAAATGTAAGCATACCAAATCTAACATTGGAAGTATTAGGGAAGTATTAGGTAGTGCTGATTACTTTAAAGATTTTTCTATTTTTATAACACTGAAACTCAAATTCTAAATCAACATTTGCTTGCTTAAACTATCCCATACAGAGTGGGTATAATGACTAGTGCAACTGCCCTGTGGCAGTTCAGTGGAAGTAAAGCATACTATTGAAGAAACATAACCTAGAGTCACAATAACCAATCACCTTATCGACTGATCAAACTGAGCAGCAGGATTTGCAAAAAGGCGATCATTCCACAGCTTTCGCACAAGCCTGCAGTGATCACCACAATGCCTGATTTGGTCTGCTACCCCCTCAGATTAATCACAAGCCTGGGTTTAGAGTACTGTGGGGGTCAGATGGGCCAGGAGGAGGCTCCTGGAGTTTCAAACATCACTTATAAGTGTTTTGTCTCTTCGATTTAAATGTCATGGCAATAACAAATCACATACCACTCATGAGTCCATAAGTTAAAAAAAAAAGAAAGAAAGAAAGACTGAACCCATAAGGCAAAAATGAGTCAGTGCACAACAGAGTCTACCAAAAAGTTAAAGAAGAATTGGCCTCTGGAAACGAACGCAACTCAGCTGTCGGGATGAGATGGCAAAGACATTTTCAAACATTAGGAGGAGGAGACAGAGCAGCAGCTGAGATGTGAAAGACTATGCTGAGACTTGCCATGGAGTCACTGAAAAACTGGATCACAACACCAACTGACTCAGCTACTGTTCAGCTGTCAGACTACTAACACAAACAGACAGCTGGGTTTGTGGCTGGCATTGATACAGATAGAAGACAAGACTCACACGAGAACACAGTCACACCAGGGAAACATGCTTGAGTGGCTGAGAAGGAAGGGAGTGATAAAACTCTTCTTTTCGCATCAAAGCTAGTTTAACCCATTGAATTAGACTGAATTAAATCTGTTTCTTACAATTGATGCTGCATTTTCAGCGGATTCATGGCCCAGCTCCCTTTTGCTGATACTTTTTTATCATTTCTCCAAGAGGAGGCACATTTCACAGAAGCAGCACAAAAGATGAAGCAGAGAGGAAAGCACAAGATCGCTTTTGTGCATACAGTTATTGAAATGCACATTTGCACAATGCGGGGCTACAGGTTAACCATCCGTTGGTTTGTTCCCACCTCATTTTATGCTCCAATGTTATTTCTTCTTTTCCAGTTATACAATGACCAATGTTTTCCCAAGATGCCATCCATAGTAGCCTGAAGGCATCGTGAGGCAAATTAAAATTATTCAAGTCAAGTCAAGTCAGCTGGATTAGTAACAATGTTTACCCCAGGGTTCCTTTAAGTATCAATTAAAAAAAATAATATTAATAATTTTATGAGCGTCGCTCCTTCAAAACTCATAAATCTCCAAGATCATTAATATTGTGCCTAAAAATAGCAAGATGACACTGAATTTACAAAGGAACACGGAACCATATAAATATTGAGTAAAATAACTTTTTAATGTGTCTCAAAACTGTGCTGTGCCTGTGTAATCCATTTATATATTATGTATAAAAACACTTTTTCTTAACCACAACTGGCAGAGTCTTCTTGATGTGAAATTGCAGAATTTGAATTCAAGTGGAAAAACATCTTTATGTGAGCATGAATGTGCTCCTATTTCTAGCCTCTCTTTACTGTTTTACTTTGACATATGGCCACACAGTTTGCTTATGTGCAATGTATTTTCCCACTAATGCAACAGAGTCATCAAACTGTATCCAAGTCTGACTCAATATTAAAACAATTAATTATGGCCCTACAGTCATGCCGGATTTCAAAACTGTGTGACACCCTTGCAAGCCCTGATGCCAATTTTAAAAAACCGTCTGCAAACTATGCATGCATGCTTTTAACAAAGTGCTGCTTCATGTGTGAATCCTATGCTAGGGGTGTCACGCTCATGCATTGATTTCAAATATGGCATTTGCTGTGATTGTCAAAGTTAATGAAAATGTAATCTGCATGTTGAAAATTTTTGCTCTAAGTTTAGGTGTGAAAATAAATCAATTAAATGACAAAAAAAACAAAAAAACATCAGTTTTAACACTGTGGTGCTTTGACTCACCAGGTCTGCAGCGCAAGCCGTCAGCAGCCAGTTCCTGTCCCTCTGGACACACACAGGTGTACTTGGGGGAGTGTTTGTTGATTTGCGGAGCAGGCAGACACATATAGCTGCAGCCTCCATTTTCACCTTTCTCTGTGCACCAGTTAGTGCCTGCACATACACAAGGTCAAATCTTCTGATGACTTAGTCAAACATGCATCAAAAATCAGTACATTAAAACCATATTGATCAATATTTCATAAATATTAAATAAATATTATCATACAAATTTGACATTGGCGCTAGAGCTGCTAAAAATCCACCTGAGAATCCATCAAGTCATGTTACTAAAGTGATCCATCACTTCGGTAACACTCATAGAAGAGGCTCATATTTTAAAATGTCTTCACTTAAGTCTGGTTCTCAGTTAACTAAAGCATTTGTTGGCAGACCAAATAAACAAATAAACACAGAAAAAAAAATATGATCTGCAGTGTCGAGACTTCTTATTTCTTGAGTAAAGGATTTCTCATGTGTTGGCTTCAAAGTATTGCGGTGTCTCTCACTGGCTCTTTCATTGATCTCCACTGAATTAAGTCAGTGGCTAGCAGACCTGTGTCAATTATGACTGCATGATTACAGCTAAAATGATAATTATCATTAGTACTCCCTGTACCTGAATCATGTGTAATTACAGTAACTTCTGATTAACTTTCTCTTCATTAACCTTCATAGCCTAAGCTAATGTAAAGCCTTTAAAATCAGCCTTAAATTTATAGGTTGCTGTGATGTCACTGAGCCTGCTCAACAAAGAAAACGATTTTTTGAGCTCATCAACCATTGATAACCATCCATTCCTACTGCTTCTCTTCCACTTCTTCCGTATCCTACCATTAGTTTCTTACCTGACAGCTGGATCAGCTCATGGTACACTATGATGTCCTGAGGGTCATTCAAATTGCTTGCCAGTGTCATCACGTCAGAGCCAGTGAACTTGTTTGCCCCATAGATAGCTTCATTTTCACCATCTGTCCAGAAGACTCGATCCTGGGAAGAGGACAGAAAGATACAGCTTATTTTTCTATTAAGAGGTAAAAGATAACTGAATGCAGTAGCTTTGGTTTCACAAACAAAAGCTGTTTGACCAAACATCCTCAGTATTACCACTGTGGTAACTTGCAGCAGTCTGAAGTAACCTGATACACAGTTTTGAGAGACAACTGTCAGTTGGTGAGAAATAAGAATTTTATCGCCCATAATATCAACATCTTTTTAAAATATAAAAATAAATTTACCTTGCTGTACAATAATCAATTCTGTCTTCAGCGAGTGATGGTTCTATGACATGATCTTAACACTCTAGCTCAGACAGCCTGGTCCCTGCAAAGCTTATTTCCCTACCTGAAGAAAAGCGAGTAATTTCTACAGGCAATACCACGAGGACAAAGACCAAACTGACTCTAACCAATAAAAAGAAAAATCAAACCCTTTTAAAATCATAAGACACATGCAATTCCTTCCTTCAGAGTCCAACACTCAGGTGATTTCTCCTCAAGTGTGTGTGAGTGGCTTGTTTAACATAAACACTGTGCAAAATGAGGATGGAGAGATCTGACATAACAAACTCAACCATCTGTGTTCCAGGACCATCTGTGTGGTGTTGCTGCACTGCACTTGGCAGTAACCACCCGTCAGTCAAATCATGTCCCTCTTTGGATTTTCTGGTGGCTGTCTCTTTGGTCTGTTCAGCCTTTGTGGCTCTAGCTGATCATGTTAAAGTGTTTATTCCCCAAAATATGAACTTGTTGTGAAGCATAGGACTCTTCCCATGAAGGTGCTATGTGATAAGGAGACAGAAAATGTTCCATGTACTGTCTAAAAGTTGGATCACATGTCTATCAACTGAGGGAAACAAACGGAAAATGTAAACTTTACTGTTACTGTAAGTGCTCAGCATGTTTTAATCTTAAATCACTTTGTGAAATTGTCCACCACAATACTGAGACATGAGTTGTGCTTTAAACACAGTATTGCAAGTGAATAATGTTTCATCTGTCTGAGTGAAAGCGAGTAAGCTGTTCCATGAGTGGGTGTAGGCGAGAGGGCCACATGTCCATGACTCAATAATTCAGAGAGATGGAAAAGACATAGTACTGATATACAGTGTGAAGAGTGCAGGGTTTGACTAGAAAATCTAATTGTCAAGGCTTTTCATTAGGACTAAGAACAGACACTAGAGTCTTCATAATCCACATGCTCCCAGGGAGTTAATCCCACATCAAGTACAGTGCTGATTTAAATTTATGTGTGCAGTGTGCTAACAAGCATCCAAATTCTAAGCTTTTCTGACTGTAGCTTTACAAATGATACTGGGCTTGTGTGTCAAATTTCTGAGATTTATAGCCCCCTTAATTTCCTTTCACCTATTTTTGAAACAGAAAACCTATCTGAGAAAGAATAATGAAGTGTGTCACTGTGAGAACATGTCTACTTCAGCCAGAATCACAGTTAACGGATCTCGTACTTTTCCACAGACATACTTGATTGATTCCAAAAATCACAAAAGAGCACTGATATAATTAAGAGACACATCAGCAGACAGTATAAGAAAATGACTGGAGTCACTTTACTAGGCAACCATCAAAATCCTGTGAAATACCAAATTTGCACCATTGCAGACAAACATTCATCAAAAAGCTTGCCTTGTTGCAATTTTACAGGGAAGTCTCCCTATACTGCAATCTCTTCAGAAAAGTGAAAGACAAAAATCAAAACCATTACATTTGGAATAGAATTTAATGGAGGGATTTTCACAACTAGACTGTAAAGTTGAGAAATAGGTGAACTTAAGGTGAGCTGTGACTATGCACAAAAAACTGACAAGCTACACAGTATGATACAATTCATCATGGCACAACGCAGGGTCTGCTGAGCCCTGATCCAGGACTTTCAGGATGGACTAAAAACAGTACATGGAGTACCTGGATCAAGGCCACTACTAACTATTTGTTTGTTGTTCTCAAATGTGGCATTGACTGTCCTAATTCCAGTCATGAAAATCACAGCATGATGTAATCTAATTTTAATGGAAAAACATAACCAGATCAGATGGCAAGCAATTAGGCAGTCCCTAAAAACCCTATGTACCAATATACCTCCTGACTTTACTAAATGACCCAAAATGGAACAGATTCTGAAATTATGTTCGAGTCAGTTAGAACCATCTTAATCATATGATCAACTGGACCATTAAAAAAGTTTCTTTTGACTGCTTGTGAGAGGAGAATATAACAGCGGTAGTACCTCAAAAACAGTGAGAGCGAAGGGATGAGCCAAGTAATCTGGAGACTGAAGTACTTTCTTCCTATTGTCTCCATTCAAGTCGACGCTACAGAGCATGTGCAGCTTAGAGTCGACCCAGTACAGCCTGCCTTTGATCAGATCTGGTAGAAAGATGAAGCGTGTGAGGAAACATGAGAAGATTGTGACAGGAGGTGAGAGATGAAAGGGAGGGATTTAGAAAAAAATAACAAGAATAAATATACAGAGCAGGGAGTGTGGAAAGATGACAGAGGGCAGAAAAGAAAAGAGGGAAACAACAATTACACAAGTTGAGCAAGAAAGAAAGGACAGACAAGGGAGGGACCCAGATGAAGATCAAATAAAATGTGTTGTTCAATGAAATGAAAGAATTGAGAAATGAAAAAAATAAATGTGAAGAGCATAAACAGAAGACACGGCATGGTGGCCAGATATAAGAAGGAAAGAAGGGAGAGAAAAAAATTAAATCAATCCAAAATTTCATTAGCAACTGCAAGTCAATGGCTATTTCACAATGTTGAGGATGCAAGTACAGAAAAAGAAGGAGACGAAACAAAGGAGAAGATTTGATGTTCGTGTTCGGGCACTGAATATCATTGGCTTAAAAATACAAACAAAGCAAAAATAACACAATAAATGCAGTTCATTGTATTCCAGGAGTTAAGTTGCTTTAATTACATAAGGTTTTACTGATCACTGAGGAGGAAACACAAGGAATAAAGACTAATTCCTAAGACTGCATTGTTCATTCTTTTTAACTAAGTGAATTTTAAATGCATCTCATGAAGTGAACAGATTTAAATGCTACAGGATACAAATAAAAATGCGAAGGAGATTAACTGTCAAGTAAAAAAGGAGAGCTCAAAACAAGATAAAAGTTCAAGCAGAGTTCTAAACACTGCAAGTATATAAACTGCAATCAGTTGAATTGGCCGTTGAAACAGGCGTAGACAAAATTTTTAAGTGGCAATTCAAACACTGCAAGACGTTAAATTGCCAGTTGTCTAACTGCTGAAAAACAGAGTGTGGACAGAGAAAATGGCTAAAAAAGAGAAGAGGAGATAATACAAATGAACTCTGTACTCTGAACTGTATAAAATAAGGTGCACATACTCATAAACATGACCAGGGTGGTAACAATCTTTTACACATCGTGATAAGGAAATAGTATAGAATGTACATTTTACCTGGCACATAAATTTCCAGAATCCCCTTTTTATTAAACAACTTGCTTTAGTGATTACCTCAATTTTCTTAAATGTCTTTTGATAACACACAGAAAATAAACAGACATTATCATAAGAAATGCTAAATATGTCAGCAGCCAACTATTTTACAGATATTGGGGTGAGTCTGGCCTCAAATCACAATGGCTCCATTATCATGTATTCACTTTTTCTAATTTGTAGGCACTTAAATAATGCATGATTTTTTAAATAGTGGTTTTTCCTACTTTGGAAGGAGGGAGTTTCAGAGTTAATAATAACAAAACATGACATGTTGTTGAATTTTTTTCTGCTGTTTACTCTTATTTGCTAAGAATAAAAACACATCACAAAAAAATTACAGATAAACAGCTGCTGCAGAGGTCCTCTGCTTAACAGCATTGATTGTTGGGTAGAACTTCATTCGGCAATGAAGTAAAAAACATGCATAGATCATGTAAACACTGTGTAGAGGGTACTTCAAAGTGTGTGTGTTCCTACCCAGGGTGATCCCATTAGGCCACTGAATGTCTGAAGCCACCAGCACCTGTCTGTCCACCCCATTCATACCAGATTTCTCTATCTTGGCTGGCTCACCCCAATCAGACCAGTAGAGAAACCTACAAACCAGACACACACACATATATTTAAGCAGATATGTAAATATATGTCAATTGGAGACAAAGTGTTCTCACTCCATATCAAAACACAAGCTTAAAACCCACCCAGACAACGGATCCACAGCGATGGATGCTGGTTCTTTGAGGCCTCTGTTGAACAGTACTTTCTGCTTGGTTCCATTGAAGTTGGCAACAGAAATGGTTTTGGTGCTGAGATCAGACCAGTACAAGTTCTTATAGATCCAGTCTACAGCGATTCCCACAGGAGTCTGGACATTGTCTATCACTTTGTTGTGGGTGCCAACCTCACCTCGTTTGTCTAGCACAGTGCTGAGAAGAACAAATCAACAGAAAAATGTCACTAAAATCTGAAGGACTAAATCATCTACCAAGAGGACAGCTTAGTTAAACATCATTCAATCTTATCGTCACATACTTTATTTTCCATCTAACAATGAGGAGCAAAGTCTTAACAACCAGGGTAATTAAACCCAAACTACATTTAATGGCAACACATTTTTATATGCTACCACCCTAACATCTGCTATATAGGACTGAATGCAAGACATATTTTTTAATCATTATTTGGTCTTAGTTAAAAGTATTTAAAAAATTCAAATTCTGATGAAGCTAGATCCAAGGTCAGAGGATCACTAAAGTGCTTATTTAATTCTAAAGTGGACATGGAAGTGAATACTAGATTTCACATCAATCCATCTCAGACATGATATATCACAAAATAAGTCAAAAAGTTTGACCCACCAGTGCACTACACACAATGTCTGGGGACCACCCAAACCACTAGGATTCATTTAGCAAATTAATGTCTGTACAAAATGTCAATCCATCTAGTTGACTGATTAAAGTAAGTCAATCATCATTGGTATTGCTGGGCTACCACCTGACTCAGTGAAAACAATGGGATCATGCTGTGGGAACCACAGATGTCTTTACTAAATATTATCATCATCCATTGAACGGTCGGTCAGATATTTAAATATGAACTTGACATTGGCTAACTTAAAAAAGTGCCAGTGAGAATTCGATTTCAAACACCATCCATGATCCATGATGAGCCATTGATCAAACCCAAAAATGACAGAAGTTTTTTCTTATGAAATTGACAAATCAGATGCACCTTTAAAAATCTGCTGTTTTTTGTTGGAGCTTTTTTTTTTAAAAAAATGCAGTGGTTGCTTTGTGTGTGTAAACTACCTATAAATGGCCTTCTGGCCCAGGTCAGCCCAGAAGATCATCTGCTGGTTAAAGTCCGCATCCAAAGCCACTGTGTTCCTCTGCTGCTCCACAATTTGAGTGTATTCTTTCCTCTCCAGACCCAGACGACGGATGTCACGGCGATTGGTGAAGATCAGGCAGGGCTCCTTACCTGACAGGAAAGACTTGGTTAAATAGGAAGCATTGCTGCCAAACCAATAAGTCAATCTGATGACTCATTTCCTAAACTTGTGCCTCAGGTTGCTCCCTTCAGTTACTCTTGCTGGAGATTTTCATACTTTCATACCTTTAAGAACTGATCTCTCTCTGATTGAGGATATTTTTGAAACATTCAGATTGTGTCATCCTTTGCTGGTCTGTGATATTTCAGAATATTTTTCTATATGCAACATCATGATCCAATTGCTGCAAGAGTATATCAACAAAAGTATACTTTAAGTGTGGTGTTGACATAGAAAGTCTATGTCTCTTTATATCTTTTCTCACCCCGCCAATGCTTTGTGAGGCAGCTTGATTTGTAAGATCACACAATTTTCTGATCTCTTGCAATGCTTTAAGCATGTCTGATCATAGTGGTTAAGAAATAAACGTTAACAAGTAACAGTAGATTAATTTCTCAACAGAACAAGCTCTAAATTTTAAAAAAAAACCTCTTTAAAAATGAATCAAAGTTTAACGCTTCCTGTTTTGCTGTGGCTCAGTGCTACGCCTCACAACAAATAAAAGGAATCAGCACCTGTAAATTTGTACTATAGCGTACTACCTTCTTAAAATCTCAGAGACAAACTGTAGCCATAGCAGCCTTTTTTCCAGGGCATTGTTTTGCTGAAAAATTTAATTAAATCTTAAAGCCATTCCATCCGTTTCTCTTTCCAGAGACAAAGAGAGTAGGAGCTAACATGATAGTAAACCTGTAAGTTAATTAGTCTTGTTTATTCTGTTAACTGTTCAAACAATTCTGCAGTGAGCTAAATAAAGTCAGCCTACCAAGTTACATTGAGATTCATGTCAAATGCTTACAGGACATTTTATAAAGGTTTGGGGTTATTGGAAAAAAGAAAGGTTTTGTAAATTTATTTAAAACAATTTGTTAGAAAATGATGAAGTATGTGTGTTTGATAAGCACAGTCGAAGCATCATGTTAGGCTGATTAGACAGAGGAGGGGCTAAGTAGATCTCTATGTAATACTGAAGAAAAGATGCAGAGTTATACAAAAGCCAGTCATGAGGGAAACTTCTAAATAAGCAAATTTGATTAACAGAGGTGAGTTTTTCAGGGTTCAGTGAGTAGTTGAGGAGAAACTTCAAGGTTGAGGACTACTGTCGTATTTATCGAAATTGTTGTGGCCCAGCAGATGACTCACCAACAGCCTTGCAGACTCCGGTGGTCGGATCCATTTGGTAGCCATTATGGCATTCACATTTGTATCCTCCTTTCAGGTTGATGCAGATCTGACTGCAGATGCCAGGATTTAGACACTCATTGATATCTGGCACAGAGTGAGAGAGAGAGAGGAAGAGTAGGTTAAGTTGTGAAGAAAAGCTATTATCTGACATGTTATTTAATTAATCAATAGCATTACCATGATTCCTTTTTCATGAAACTTTACAGATCTTACATCACAAAATAAAAATCATACCTAAATAAAACTGCTGTTGATGTTTTGTCAGAATTCTCTTAAGCAACAAGCTGGTTTCATCAGTATTAAATGTTAATATACAAATGTTTTCAATAGTTAAGTGGCTATTTCACACACAGAGGAGCAGATTAAGCATGTCCTTGCAACCAGTGGGGTTCATTCCAGATGAGATTACACACATTCCCCAATACACCTAGTAGCGTTTTAGGCCAAGACTGGCTCAATATCAAAACTGTGATGTGTCAGTGCCTCCTGAACCTGGAGAAAATATTTCAACACAGTAAGTCGACTAAAACCCTGAGCCCTTCAGAGGCCAGAAGTGTGCATTAACAACATGTACCAGCTGTAAATAAAACAGCTCCAAGCCACAACACCAGTTTATAGTACGGCTGACCCAGTCTATTGGCTTCAAGAGTTTAAGAAGTCAGTAATAACAAAAGAATTATTTTTACCAATCCTGTAAGATGTGCGAATCAGTGCCATCACTACAAATATCATAATGTATTTCAAAACTATGAAAATTTCACATTTGAGTCAGAGGAAAATTAATTGTGTGATATGTGTTTATTTCAATATTCAAGCCTTAGTTTGGGGTGGGGGTCGGGGGGTGGTGGTGGTGTGATGATTTGCTACCTACCTCCGCAGGTCTTGTGGTCTATGAGCTGAAGTCCAGGTGTGCAGTCGCACTCAAAGCCAATCACCATGTCTTTGCAGATGTGAGAGCAGCCACCATTGTTCATGAGACACTCGTTTAGATCTAGAGTACAAAAAACAAACTTCTTTTTGTTGTATGGCTATAATATCTAACATCATACAAGCAAGACACAAACTTTGATCTCATTTTAAATGACTATGTTGGACTCATGGTCAGTTAAAAGATCTAAAATCACATCTGAGACTTTTGGTTTCATCCAGACACTGACAGCTGTGACAGGAAGTAACAGGAGGAGGATTATAAAAAATGTCACAGTCTGGATTCATATTCAGGCTGGCAAGGAAGATGTGGTCATGATCCAATATGCATGCTTTACCACTGAAACAATGTTACAAAAGGCTACATTTTCTATAGCTATTTTGTCTGCTTGGTGGAGTCTGGAACATTCAACATTCAAAAAGCTGGTGGCAGGTGTAAAGAAGCCTGATTAAATGTACTTTAAAGCTAAACAGTACACAGTATTTACTTTTCCATTTGTGTAGTTAAGACAGCACAGGAAACAAGTACAGGTGCAACCGGATTTTCTCGATTAACATTTTCCAACAGCAGAGTGCAGAGCATGACTTGCTATTTCACTCCATTTTGCATTAATAAAGTCTTGTTCACTGACAGCCTCTGGAATTCAGCTTGTCACACAGAGAGCCCAGAAACCCTCTGAAAGGAAATTCCTTTGGCCACTTTAGTTATCTCACTCTTTGTCATTATTCACAACTTGTGACCACATATAACCACAATAGAAATAATGTCTACATTTACCCCAGGTGTTTACATACAAAAAAGTCAGCATGAATATTCAATTGGAGGACAGCAAATATTGCAGCTCAGGTGCCAGTGAGTACCCCATATGGTAAATGTGATGAGTCACAAACAAAAAGCTTCCTCTAATGAAAGAGAGAACAAGCACTGACACTTTACCTTTTGAGGAGGCAGCAACAAGTTTTTCTTTAATCTTTTGGAAAATGTACATCGATTTATAGTTCACTTTGCAGCTTCGTGGTAGAGCATTCACAACTACAGCCCCCCCAAAAATAGTATCACTTCTCTTTTTTAAAAAAAAGGTCTTAAATGCAACTTAGTAAAGAGCTAACTTATGTAGGCGGGACCAGCCTGGGGGTAGATGAAATGTGGAGTCTCGGTCAACTCAGACTGTTTATGACTGAGCCGTAATCTGATTCTGTCTGTCTGAGATACTGATTAACTGCAGCAACAATGACTGCTTTCTAGCAGGGAAAGCTGGAGTCTTTGCTTCTTTATATCTCTTAAAGTCTGTTCACATGGAATAGTGTAGAAAATGACTGTTCAAACAAACCCATCTCTGCTCAACAACCTACATTTATTGCCACTGCTGTATAACTGCTCTGTAAGATGATTGATTATTTACCAACAACGCACAGAGTCAACTAGCAGTTTTGATAGTCGACTGGTTGACTTTACCGTAAAACCCCCATTAGATGCTAAAACTCCTCCTCACCATGTTCTTTGATATAACAGAAAATAAACAAGTTTCCCTTTCTGAAATCAACAAGGCAGACAGTGCATCGACACATGAACCAGAACTAGTCAGCTCACCATCAATTGTATGCAACTACACTAAAACATTAAAGTAATGATATTCAGATTTTTCTGAGTTTTTAATTAATTAAATTGATGAAACAACGTGCCAATCTTTCTCTGATTGAACTGGAGTACAATTTAGACTCAAATGTTCAGTAGTCTGATTGTGGAAAGCATAAATTACTTTTGGCTTTGATCCATGAAAGGGAATTATTCAGAGGTACTATTCGTTTTCTTACTCTGAACGGCAAGCATATTAAAGCTGTATGTGGTGGGATTTTAGTAAAAGTCCACATATTATCAGCCTAAATCAATGTGCAATGGAGCGGAAGGATATTTTTTGAACACTTTCATAACCACAGGAAAAGAGATCTGAACTTACTGAAAAGCAATTCATCTTATGAACAGTGACTGAGAGACCTGTCCAGAGAAATCTAAATGTTGGAGTTTGTTTTTCTTTTCTTAAGCTTGACATGGTGCAAAGCAGCAGCTCACAAAGTTTTGGTTCAAGATTCTTTATGTCGATGACATTCAGAGCTACTATCCAAGGAAACTTTACAATCAGTGACATTTGCAGATTTTTAATCAGTGACATTTAATTTGCAGATTACAGTAAACAAACACACTTTGGGTTGATCACAGCTCAAACTCCAAGCACACTCATATTTACAAAGATTATGGTGTACCCATTTTGAAGGACTGTGGCAATGTTTTAATAATCTCTGATGTGCCATGTACTTCTGTCTTAAAGAAAAGCTTTCCTGCAAAGGCTAAACTCTGCAGTTAGTCTTTTAAGTTATTTCCTTATTAATGTCAGCTCCAGGAAAATATCCTAATTAACTATGCTCAGACAATTACCACCAAACAGCCTGTCAGGCACAACGTCACTGTATCTGATAACCTCACTGTGACTACAAGACTCTAGAAAGCTGCATACACTCACTGCTTCACACTGTTGCCAAAATAATAATTTCAACACATACAGCACATAAATGGGTTTCATGATGTGATTGTTAAAATGCAGCTCACAAAATTTGAATACATTTTGAAAACATTATGAATTAATCTCTCTCTTTCACTCACTGCATTCCTTGATGGGTTCGTCACTCCAGTCAGGACAGTCTCTGGCCTTGTTGCACACTTTGCTCATCTCAATACACTCTCCACTGCGACACTTGAACTTCTCTGGTCCATTACACTGGGTCACTGTGGAGAGATACAAAGAATTTGACATATCAGAAGAAGTCACTGAAACATCCAACATTCTTTATTATTTACATATAATACCTTCAACAGTCAATTAAATGACAAGCTACTGGTGCATCACTTCACATCATATATACCTTTTGTTTACATTTGTTCAGCTTTTATACAGAGCCAGGCTAAACCTTTCCTACTGTCTCTAGTTTTTGAGCAAAGCTATGCTAATGACCCTTTAAATCCATATCAGTATTTAATGCAAAGATATGAAAGTAAAAATTATCTGTTCAATCTGATTTACATAGATTATTAGCTTTTTTTTTTTTTGCAAAAAGGTCGAAATGTCCAAAAATGTCCAAAAATGTATTGTATGTATTGTCTTCTCTCTTAAAATATTCTCAATGCTGGTTCTATGTTAACATGATGACAGGATAGCTCATAGTACATGCACTCCAGGTAAAGGCTGATTTAAACTAAAGATTCATGACATGACAAAATCTTTAAAAAAAAAAAAGCTGTAGTGGTGTCATCTTTTTTGTCTCAGCTGAGGTCATGTCAACTGATGTCATTGCTTTGACTCAGCATGCCAAGGAACAGATGATATATACTAAGCAACTTTTAAAGCAAGTTTCACAATAAAATATCCTTCTTGTAAACTTGTAGCCTCAGAGATAACATGATCTCAGTGTGTAATTCCAGGAGAAACACATGCTTTGAAGAGGAAGAAGCTCTTAATGTCCTCCACAGTGAATATCAAGGAAGCAAGTGTCCTTTTTTTTTAGTTTACAAGTCCACCCCATGTTGACAAATTTTATTGATTATAATCTGACATTTCATTATTGTGAGGGTAGCATGGACCTGTGCTATATATTTTAAAGAAACACTAAAGTAAAGAGTTGTAGCTGTCTATCTATTGGCACTGGTTCAAACTTGCAAGTTTAACAATGTCACCAACAATATTCTGTAAGCTGTTTTAAGTCAACTCATCATGAAAATTTTGAAGTAAACTCCCAAAAGTTTACTGACCCAAAAGCCCAGCTTTTAAAAAATATTGCTACCTAGCACTCCCTCATGCTCTCTGAAAACATCTGGAAATGCCCAACATTTACATGACCACAGCATCTAAACTAATAAAACACATACGCATCTTTTTTGATTCAGAACAGGTAAAAGTGGAATGTAAAACCAAAAGCATACACAGACAAAGAAAGAAAAAAGAAAAAAAGGAAAGAAAAAAACACTTCATCTGATAGTTTAAACACATACTGTTTTTGCAGTTGACTTCGTCTGATCCATCAGCGCAGTCTCTGAGGCCGTTACACTGTCTGCTACCCAGGATACAGTTTCCGTCATCACATTTGAACTGATCTGGCCCACAAGTGCGGACAGCTGCCAAAATACATACACAAATGCAGACTTGTGTAACACATGAAAGAACAGAAAATTTGTCACAAAAAAATGTTAATATCCAATTCATCACTTTAGTTTTATCAATTAGAAACATACTGGGTACCCTAGTATCAGAAAAATATTTATGGCAGGTAAATCAGGAGAGACAAAATTTACATTTTCCCTAGCAAGGTGGACAGAGAGCAGTACCTAACCAATAAAAAGGATGTAAATTTTTTTTGTAGATAATTTTAGTTTTGATGCTTTATTTTGCAGCTTACAGCTGATACTGTTACAGGATCGGCAAGGTGAAAAAAGAAAAGAATTGACCAAATTAAAAAAAAAAAGTGCTGGAAGAGACAGAGAGAGTACAGGCAAAAACACAAGTCATCCTTGCGAGAAATTGACAAAAGTGAGAAATGTGAAACCTTCTTATTGTAGTTTTAGCGTTGAAATTTACTGAATGAGTGTACAGCACATGATGGATCACCTGCCAAGCTGTTGGTTTTATATATTACCTGTGACATTTCTGCAGCTGAAAATATTCTAAAGTAATTAAACCATGAGACTCAACCACAAAACCTGATCCCTTCATCTTTCTTGTTTCATCCCAATTTTATACACCAATTAAATCACTTTGAACTTACTTGTGAAATATAGAGAAGTGTTATATTTTTATTAATGTCAGTTTTATGAATCTCTGACCCATATGACATCTAAAGCCCCCAAATTCATCTCAGAAAAACATTCATCATAATCATTTACAGTTCTTGGCAATCTTAAAGCTTGTCCCTATACAGATGATTAACACATACTTACAAAATCATAATAAATAACTGTTTATTAACTTATGTAACTTGTGTATGTGGTTATGATCATAGAATGCTTGTTCTTTAACATGTGAATGACAGCTGGTCTGTACATACGGCAATTAGCTTCATCACTGCCGTCCTTGCAGTCAGGGTCTCCATCACACCTCCATTTCTTGTGAATACACTCTCCTGAGCGGCACTGCATCTCACTGGATGAACACTTGGCTGGCGGCGTAGGGTGACGGCCACAACGAGATGGAGACTCATCGGACTGGTCCTGGAGAAAACAGAGGAGTATTTTTCAAAAGAGAAAGTGGAGCTGATCAATCCTTTCTGTCCTTGAAACAGAGTTTCTTTTATATTTGTACATAAACTGATGAGTCTTGACCCGAAAAGTTGGCCCTCTAATGTTCAGCTGTGTGTATGTTTAATGATTGTTTTGTTTCATTTGTTTGGACATACAAATCTGAATCCTTTGCTCCAATGGACTGCATATACTAGATTGTTTTGTGTTTGGGAGTAAGATCTGTCAGGTGGACCAGTTTATTTTTAATGGCTTGCTGGGTTTGAAAAAAAAAAAAACCAGGCAGTCTGTTTGCTAAAAATCCTCGGTTTCTCAGATACTCCAGACACTATGAAATGACAAAGTTTTGGATTTATTCTTCTTTCCTTCAGTATTCACTGTTAGTGTTCTTCTAGGATTTTGTGGCTGTTTTCACAAGGATCTAGTTCAAGTATTCATAAGCTTTAAGTGTATACCTCATTAATGTTTCTTCCCTTGGACATAGGCAATTGTTAATACACTGTCAGCATGGGGTTGCACAATCCCAATAACCCCTAACCAGGTTACAAAAATTAGCCACTGGTCAAATGCTGACATAATATGCAAGTGATGGTAGATTTGCTTGTTTCAGCAGCACTGAAATTGTTGTTATTTATGGAGTGGCCAACAAAATTAAAACATCAGCCATTTGACTGGTGGACAATAAAGTTAATTTGCACACTAATTTATGGTCCAGTCAGCTAGAACCAAAGTAGACCCTTAGAAGAGGCACAAAACAAAGTAAAAAATATCTACAAATATCCACAACTAGTTACTCTAGTTACTCTTGACTCAATTCTCCTTGGACAGCCATGACCCAGATGACTGAGAATCTTAAGACATTTCTGTGTTTACTTTTGGTCAAATATAATTTCTTATGATTTTTTTTTCTACATGAAATGTTCAAATGTCTAAAAAGTTAAATGTTAATATCACCAGCAGTCATATTGGACAAAGGCTTGAGAACGTTCAGAATGACAAAATTTTTCCTTAAGATACTCAAGGACTTTGTAAAAAAATTATTATACATATAAAAGTTCTCAAAGCTTTGTATTATCAGTAGTGGTGGGACTCGATTAAAATTTTTAATCGCGTTAATTATAGGGTCTGTAATTAATTAATCGAAATTAATCGC
>JAQMCX010000025.1:3445438-3472180 GCA_029814765.1 Acanthurus leucopareius
ACAGAGTCCAGTTGCCTTGTCTTAATGACTCTTCAAGATAATCATGACCTGGATGACTGAGAATCTCCACAGACAATCATTTGTGATATTAAAGCTGTATGAGAATACAGGGAAGATTTAACAAGTGCACACTATGATACTGTGTAGTTTGAAGTGATTGGTAAAGTTCCCAGTATTAAGCTACTCAGGCCTGGTGCGTGCTCACTATTAGGGCAGGTCAAGAGTAGCAGTCAGTTTAAATTTAAGCAAATGGTTAAGTTCATTTGAGCACTAGTACTTGTGAAATTTCACTTTTCATACAACTGGGTTGAAAATTAGCCATAATAGCATGATAGCCAAGGCAACTTCAGCACACATAAGAGAATGGAGTGACAAGGAACCGTAAACCTCAGAGCCACAGCAGCAAGACTAGTGGGATTCAGAAAATGTGTCAAGACATAGGTGTTTATAACAGATCGGCTGATCACATAGCATGTCAACAAAGAAGAAAGTTCACGAGTTTAAAGTACCAATAAATTTAAGAGTTATTCTAGATAATGTCATCTCTGCTATCTCTGATATCCAAAGCCAAATAAAGCATAGTTTAAGGTCAACCAAGATGAAACTCTAAAAAGGGTATCATCCCATGGACCACAGCATAATTCTAATATAAGGAGGAAACCTTAGTTCCACTATTTTGTTAGGGCACATAAAGCATTTTTGTACAATTAAATGTTAAAATTGTGTTATAATTTCTAAAGTTTAACTAAAGAACCCTCTGGTTTCTTTAAGAATTGGTCATTATTACAATACTTTTCAAACTGGAATTATCAAATTATACTGTGATAAATAGATATTGACCAACATGCAAAAAAATGTGATATTTTGCCGTAGCGCCTAGCACCAAGAACAGAGCTCTGCTGATAAGGTGGGATCAATAAAAGGTATTCGAATGGTAATGGTAACAACACACACACATGGATGCATTTTTTAGACATATCCAAGCAGCCCCTTGTTTCTGTATAAAAAATATTTAGCAGGCTCCTCAAAGTTAATTATGTGTTCAAATCTATCACATTAAACGTTCTGCATTAATTTTTGCCAAAGTTCATTATTGCTTGATAATTATGCAGATTAAGCACATATTGATTTGAAAAGTCTGCTGAGAATTACCTGATGTTGATGTAACTATGGCACTTAAAGAGCACTTACCACCTTTCCTGTACTAATTGAATTGAAAACTAATGAATGCCTAGAAACATGAAATACGGTACATGGATTATCTTAAGTAGCATGGAATGGAAAATGCTTTGCTGTAGGTGTTAAGTAACTGCAAAGTGTAGTAAATGGGGTGCAACATGCAAAGCCACTGTAAACATGAACCTAAGTTGCAGGAAATTCTATATTCAAGTGTATTGTTTCTTTAAAGGCTTTTTCTCTTGGGTTACTATTTCAAATTTCTGTGCAGACACCAATTGACTTGCTGTCTGGAAAACTGCACACCCTGCTCTTTGATCCAGTCAGCACAATAACAGACTTCAATAGCAACCTAAAGTATACTGAACTGCAGAAGTGAATTTTTCCCTTCCCTTGCAGTGACAGAAATTTTAGCTGACAATTTAAGTCTGAAATCTCAAATGTGTACACTATTGTCACATAATTTAGTGTAAGAGGTTTAACACTTAATTTGTTAAAAATATTTATTATTTATTTGTATTCCATTTGTCATGTGCACATTGCAAGATGAGTTCAACATAATTAAACATGAATGGATAGCAGAGATTTTTGAACATTCTTGTACAGCAACTGTTTTCCTGACAGAAATTCTAGCACACCATCTCACATTTTTATGTCACTGTGTTGCACATGCAAATATGTTGATTAAAAGGTCTTTATGAACTTAAAGGACCAATTATCTTGATAGGGCTATTAACTGAAGGCAGAAGCTTGAACCTACAGATTATTTCACATGGCAATCATTCATTTTAATCGTTCAATAGAGCTCCCTGTGGGTTTGAAACAGCACATCCAACAGGCATGGAGCTGCAGTGAACCGTCTACCTCCCAGAATAGTAGATCATTGTGGACTATGTAAATGCTGTCACGCTGGAGGTCATGGTAATGCAATTTTCCCCAGTAACAGAAATGGTTGCAGTGTACTCCTCCTCCTCCCTCTGTCCACCACCCCACCCACTTCAAGAACCAAGCGCACCCCTATCAGCCCCCCTCCCTCCCCCTCCCATTGAGCTGAGGATCTGGGTCTTGCACATGGTATCACAGTAACCGTGAAGGGAAAATACATCCATTTTAATCAGGCCAGCATTGCTGCTGCTGCTGCTATGCTCTTGCCGCTATCTAATTTGCGTGACATCTTGTTCAAATAGGCTCACACAATCTCGATCTGCGTGCACGTACGTGTGTTTGGGTTTGGTTTGGAACTCAGAGGGAGGTGGTAATGGCATTGGTGGTTGTATGCTATAGGGAGCATGTACACATTATAGGCACTAGTCTGAATTGACTGTTTCCCCGAAGGCTGTTTTTCATAGTAGGTATGAATTCAAGAGACCAAAATCTCCAAGAAAAGCAGCCAGTGCAGATAAACTCTGCCCCTCTAAGCTGTTTTATTATTTAACCTACGAGCACACTAGTGCTGAAATGATTAGTAGCACAATTAATAAAGTAGTGCCAAAGTTATGTAAATATTTTATGTACCTGGGGCGATGAAGGAACCTTCACAATGTGAGCAACAATCCTTGCAATACTACATTTCACAATCCTGCAAGTCTCCATGACCTCAATTCAGAACTTTCATTCACTGAACCTTCCATAAAATTATGAGGTGGAAAATGTTAGGTGAGTGTAAAGAAACTAAAATCAAGATTTGACCTTACAGAGAAAGCCTTCTTCATCTGACGCAAAAAAACAAACTGTCTTGTTACTTCAAGTCCTGGATCTGGGCTAGTTGCCATTATGACTGCAGCTTTATATTATTATTGGTAAAAAAAAAAAAAAGGATTTGCATTTGGTAGTCATTGGTTTTTAAAAGTAATAGAATGCAAACAATTAGATAATTGTTTGACTTTTGTTCTTGAGTAGATCAAGATCTACTGATCTAATTTTAACACATAACTTAAGCTAATTAACCAACAACGAAAAACTCAAAATTTTTGCTTGAACTTAAATGTAATGATATTCTGTAGGGCTACAGCCATAGTAAGGTAAGTCCATTAAATTTGAGAAAAAAATATTAAATGGAAAAACTTTTCTACTAAAACCTAAATTACTAATGATGTAAAACAGAAAATAAGGAAATCTATAAATGGAGAAACTTGGAAAGTTGTCAAAGTAACTGGTAATTCAATTTTCGGCCAGACTACTCAATTTCATGCCAAATCATTTCAGCATTTTCTTTTCTATTTTCTTTTTTTTTTTTTTTTTTTAAATCATTGTCATCCCAACATCCATTTAGATTGTTAGGTTGGACAAAATAGCCTCTGGGAACTTATGATTAACTATTTTTTGGGCTTTCATAGACCTAATAGCTTTTAATTAAAAAATGTGGGATAAAAATGGCGAAAACTTATACTAGGTTTAATGCAAACTGCTCTAAAAGCAAGCTATGACCAGTTGGAAATAAATTAACCTTGGCCACTCTCACACTTGCAGGCCATAATTGGGATCACCTGCTGACAATAACTGGCCAGGGATCTCTCTTGCAACATGCCCTCGGCTGCTGGCGTCGTACCGGGGCTGCGGTGATGCTTACTGTCCCTCCTGTTGTCAGTTTTACAGCTCCGTATCAAAACACCGTAACCCCTTTTTCTTCTGCCTGCCGACCCTCCCTCTGTCGGCTTCTACTTCAGGAATAAATAAATAAATTACTAACCTCGCTGGGGGGTGGTGACGGTAGAGGAATATCACACATTGTAAGTGAGTGAGAAAACAGAATATAGCTATCGACAGTACGAAAAGAAGGGGTTTATACGTGAGGGCTGCGTGGTTTAAGGATGAAATTAATTGACCGCAGGGCCCATGAATGAGCCATGACAAGCGGTCGATGTAAAGGAGGCAACGCAAATTAAATGGGCCTCCCTATCTCCCATTTTCCCTCTCTGTGACCAGAAACAGAGATATTGACTTGAAACACCCAAGCTAAATCGTGTCCAATTAAAAAAAAAGACTAGCACGTTTCTCAAAACGGCTACAATTAAAATTACACACAAAGCAGCAAATGTCTCGTTTTAGCTCCCATTGGATGTTATTCAGGGCTATCTTTTATTCATAAAGCAGCGCAAGGTTGTGTAGCTCAAGGTGTAGCCAAGCACGGTCATTTCTTTAAGGAGCAGTCAAGACAGGTGTACAGCTTGGCAACATTAGCAAACCTCACCGTACACAGTGCGTGACTCCCACCGCCGTGATTTCCAACCCTGCACACAAAAATGAATATAGAAGACCACAAATATACACAGTGGAGTGGAGGCTTACCGTGGACGTTAATGCAGTGCTGGAGACATATTAATATCGGCAGCAGAAGGATCCCCGGTGCGGACGTGACCATCTCTCGCTGTGAAAAGTGCGGTTGCTAGCTGAGCGCTCGCGGGCTGCCTCTCTGCCCTGCCTGCCTGCGTTTCTCGCTGGCTCGCGCTGGCCTGCTTGCTCTCTGATTTTGCCGGTTCACGCGCAAACTACACATACACACACCAAATACGTGCCCTTACACACAAACACACAGACCTAAACAGAACGGACGCTCCAGCCTACGCCACCGACCGACCAGCAGCACGCGCTGCAGCAGAGAATAGTGCCCAGAGAGGAGTAGTAAACGGAGGTGGCCGCCGCGCAGACCACACGCCTTTTGATCTCGTTCTATAACCTCGCGCTACGGGGGCAGTTCGGGCTCCCGTTCTCTCCTCTCAAGCTGAAATCCATTTTCGTAAATTTACGGTAACGAGCTGCTCCAGTGACCGGTTTGTGGTGCTACACGGAGCCCGTCACAGCTGAGGAGGATTTTTTTTCCACACTCTGTACGTCTTAGGCACATTGTTAACCCTTCACTATCCGCATGAAATAATGAAATAATAAAGTAGATTTTTATTAGACCATAGAGGGTAAAAATCACGAAGAAAACAGCAGTAATTATGTAAATTAAATTTATGAGAATACTCTGATTATGGACAGACAGACAGATAGATAGATAGATAGATAGATAGATAGATAGATAGATAGATAGATTATCATTTGAGGAGGCAGAGGTAATTTCACTAGACTGAAAACATCCTAAATTAAAGCTGCAAGCCACATTAAACGCCTGCGCCCCCCACCCCGATGCCCGTCGGAGTGGTCGGCCGTCACGCTCTTGAACACATTATACGCTATGTTCTGGTACACAGTGTTGACTACAGCATGACAATTTCATGTAAATTCTATGATGATTGGCATACAAGGCCCACTTCCTGTTGCCAGTAGATGTCGCTATCTGTATGACTCCTACCTGGCATAATTTTTTGTCAGGATGGGATTTTTCATAAACTTGCAAAACTGGCTTGAGGGTTTGAGGCTGTTTAGACAAAGTTCAAGGTGGATCAGGTTTAATATAAGTACATGAAAGTATAAACATGTTAGTTCCTATTGTCAGTAGATAGCACTACGCCTTTTGCCTAATATTGGCATGTAGCCATTGTTAGGACAAGCCTGGTGCAGATTGGTTTAGGTTGATTCAAGTTACAAACCACTTCCTATTTGGTGGCAAAACATGAAAATTCAAAGCCCTGTAATGGCCACACCATTTGACTAATGCACATGCTTTTGATAACTTTCGTGAGTTTTTGAGTATCACAAGCACCTCAGAAATGTGTTAGAGTTGCCAGAATAAAAAATGTACAAAGTGCCTCTCAGAATAACAATGTGGTCCTTGAATCTTTATTACTTCTGCTAACTTATCAATAACTTAGCACAATGTCCACCACAAAAGTACAGAGCACAATTAATCTGTAGGTTGATCCATTTTAATTCTAGTATTTCACCTTCTGATGTTAGTGGTCCAACAGTCCCCTGTAGCCGGAAAGGGGGTTAGACAGGGCAATTGTTAAGCTTAGGATGATTAGTTCACATGAAAGTCTGTAAAGTTTCACAAATAATAGCATAGAGCTACTTTGCAGAAGACTACTACATACTAAAGTTTCACTAGGACAAAAGTAATTTTGCATTGTCATTACCTTTAACTTTTAATTTCCCAATATTTCCCAACCATCTAAAGGTGCTGTGTATTTCATCTAAACTGGAGTAGTCTTAATAACCTGAGGCTCATTATTCAATACATGTAGCAATATAGAAGATCAAGTGTGTTATCTTTTGGCAACTAAAGACTTTAAGTGCCTGCTACTTTTAAAGCACCTTATGTTTGCTTTTAGTTTTATACCCAATTATTTTGTAAGCGCAGATGTCTCTCTTTCAGGGAGGAAATAGCAAATCTTGGAACCAAACTCTAGTCTGTCTAAAGCTATTTCTTCTCATTTTTATCACCAGGCCTTTGGATTTTCCTGAGGGCTGACTGCTGCCAGGTTTCATAGACTCAGAGTTCTTATCAGAGGATTGAACATCATCTTCAGTGATGGCTGATGGCTGCTGATACACCCCAAGGCTTATTCTGCCCCAGATTTTAACATTCCCCCAAAAAACAACACTCAAACCACTGTACAATTCTGTGTGAGGATGTGTCGCTCTCTCACTTTGACTATGAGTATCTTTTTTTGCAGACACCTCCAAACACACACACACACTGATTAGAGATCTAAGGGTAAGATATCCAATCTCTTGTGATATAGCCTACAACTGTGGGAAAATATTATTTACAGGCTTCCACATAGTTATAATCAGCTCTATGACTAGGGGAAATAATAAGAAATAAGAAATGGTCAATAGCACTTTTTGTGTCGCTACAGGTAACCATGAGACAATGAAATCCAATCCAGAAAGTCCAGTTTCAATTAATTCAATTAATCAGGTACCAAAACACAAAGTGGTTTATGATACTATGAGACAGAGAGGTTAATGGTTGTACCTGAAAAACAGGTGCTGTAGGAAGTTACAGCACTGAAGAGAGCCACCTGGGATTTTACTCTAAGACAAAATAGACAATAAAAAGAGGTCTTGATTAGGCACAGAGATACAATGATTCAAAATGCTTTAAGATAAGCTACAGAATCTGTTGAATCCTCTGACAGCATGTGTCCAACCAGTCTTACAGTGGCTGCTAGCTGATTGGTCACTTTTAAAAAGCTAATAATTTCATGTTCTCTCTAATCTCTAATTAAACATGGCAGATAGATGTCACTGCATAGTTGTAATCAACACAAAACCTGAGATAAACATGCACAGTACCAGATGGCTTCATTTAAGCCACTTAAATGAAATCATATGCATGTTAACCTGTAAATGATGTGGCCGTTCTCCAATATCAGTGTCACAAGGGAACAGAAGAGGAAGTTGTTTTCCAGCAATGTACTTCTTCATATTTCCAGAGATCACATGAAATGTCTTGATGCTTGCCTTTGGGGAGTGGCTCACAGCAGGACAGCAGGAAGAAAAGTTGCTTAGTGTGAGACAAAAATGTCAAGTTACACTTTTTCCATCTTCATA
Source organism: Acanthurus leucopareius (assembly GCA_029814765.1). Taxonomy (NCBI): domain Eukaryota; kingdom Metazoa; phylum Chordata; class Actinopteri; order Acanthuriformes; family Acanthuridae; genus Acanthurus; species Acanthurus leucopareius. Next base: position 3,453,056 of record JAQMCX010000025.1, read on the forward strand.
AGTAGAATATGTAAACACAACTCAGAACAGTGGGTGACTCAAAGGTCTGGAACAAGACAAAGAAAAAAATCATGTCATCATGGAAAATATGAAAAAAAAAAATCAGCAGAGGAGCAGCGGTATGAGGCCGAGAACTGCATAAACACAGCCCTACAAATGTCAACACTTCCTCACACCAGACAGCTTTACCAGCTTCTCACCAGGAAGCTGCAAGAACTCTCACCACTGGCTGAAAGCAAATATTTAATCCTGCCCAGATCTGGGCCAGGTTTACAAAGATGTTTTTAGCCAAAGAGGGAGAATCTTTATCTCTCTGTAAAGAAGAGCCACTTGTTTACTCTCTTCTTCTTTATTTTCTGTACTTAGCCCTCAGAGAAGGGAGCAGAGAAGGGAGAGGAGGTCGCATGGTTGCAACTGACACCAGTTTCATTCCAGCTGGCGACCTTTGTTGTAAGTCTTAACCCTTTCCCTCTCCGTTTCCTGTCTGTCTCTTCAGCTGGAAACAAAATGTCTGAATGTCAAAAAAAAAAGAATGCATAACTGTGAAAATACAAACACAGGGCAATTAATAAAGGGGCGGATCACAATTGCTTTCAAATATCCTCAGTTTGACTATTTAGTGATCAGTTTGGGAATGCCGATCATAGCTTTGAAAATTTTCTTATCTGTGTGTGCTCTTGAACCATAGATGCTATTCAGCACCATAGACAGCGACACTTAAAGCTAAATACGCTCATCTGAAATTTTGTAATACAGTGTTTTCTTTGATCGGTTATTTACTGGGACGTCCCTCTCCACACTACTAAAACTTCTGAAATTCTTTTTTGTTTGTGCCTTTCTTCCAAGAGTTCAACAGATACAGACGACATGTTGCTCAGTAAGTTATGCTTCAAGTTTCATTTTTTATATGCCACAAGCTCATCATTGTTTCTCTACATTGTGCCATTAAATACTTACTGCTCCCTGCAGTACTGTGCTTAGCATAATTCAAATCAAGTATAAAAAAATACAGTATATGCAACAGAAAAGGAAAATAATGGTTACAAACACAACATATCTACATCAGAAAAATCTGCAAATGTCAGTTAAGGTGCAGATGACAACATTAAAGGAGTGCTGGGATTGACGTTATTTGTTAACATCAGAGGCACAATCTATGAGGGACCCTACCAGTCTCCTTTTATAAGGATTCAGATAGGCAGAGGGAAGAAGCTCCTGTCTATCCTCTCTTGTCAATGGTCCTATGGCAGCGGTGGCACTTTCCTGACTGCACCACTTCAAAGAGACCATTGTTTGGATTGCTCAAATCCTTTATGATTCTACAGGCCTTGAGTGCGCCCCCCGTGGTAGCCTATGTTCAGCCAACTGGCCCACATTCTGTAAGCATCTATGGTCCTGGGTATTTCGTCAGGACCTTTGTGTGCTGTTCATGGTGTGCTGTCAGTAGTTTTAAAAGAAATATTGTTTTAATTGCAGTACTGCGGTTGGCCACTGAAGGAGACTAGCAGCAAGGCTCTTTTGTAGCCCATCTTTGGACATTCTTTTCCGGTATGTAGACAGTCCCTCAAGCCTACCTAGAGGTGTGTCTTCTTATTTTTCTGGAGTTTTTTGCTGTGTTTGGCGTGTTTCTGGGAGTCAGTCATTGAATAGCAAAAGTGTAGCCACCATTTAATAACAAAAGGCTGGATGTGATGTTGGAACTTAAAAAACAGAAGCAACCAGGTTACATTGCTGTGATTTAATGTGTTTCAGTGTCCCCTGCTTTCCTCCCTCACTCCTCTGCTTCACAAAATGAGACAATCCAGGACCTTCTTGTACAGCTGTACGGAGGTGTGGGTGTGTATTAGAATGTAATTCAAAAAAACATTTTTATTGATATGAATCATATCTCTGTTCCTGCCAGCAAGCCAGGGAGGATGGGCCAATTCAAAATGGTATGTGTTTACAAACACCCGTGGTATACTCCTGCATAATACCTTTAATGAAGCTCCAACATCTGACATCTGAGAGTTGGCTGCTGCAGAACAAAAATTTAAATGCAGGAACTCACCCAAATTCTCAAATTAACTAATTTCCGACATCTTCACTAATTAGGGACTGGGCAGCTCTACTGCTGGGCCCTTTTGCTTCTCCCAGGGTTGTTGTTGTTCCTCATCTTTTTCTTCCTCTGCTTTCCACTTTCTTTCTTTTCTTCTTCTCTCTATTACCAAGCAGGAAAATAAACAAAAAATTGCAAATGATGTTTTTGCACATAGTGTATTTTTTGAGAAAATGTCCAGATGGTGGCAGTATAGCAACAATCTACAGCTCGAAAACTCACAACAAATCAGCTGTATGTATTATGACTGTGCAACTTTTTAAACACATTTTGCAGAGAGAGAATACAAAGGTTTACCAAATAAACCAATGTTTAAGAGAAATTTGACAGTTTTTGGGGTCATGGTAGATGTATTATGGTGAAATTCAGGATTGTATCTAAAAAAATGATAGTCAATGGCAAAATATTCATCTTTAAACATTAGTTTCAGAATATGTAATAACACACTTTATAGATAGCTGAGGAAGATCACAACTTGCCCTCTTTGTCTGATGTTGTGAGTTTGATCACTGTGTCATTGAGCATCTTTTACCTACTCAGGCATTGCACTAGGTAAACTCCAACCTGAATGTTCTAGATGTTTGCATCATCCAGCACACCTGATTTAAATGATCAGCTCGTCCTCAGGCTCTGCAGAAGCCAGATAACAGCTCATTTATTTGAATCAAGTGCGTAAGAGCAGGCTAACATCTAACAAATGCACAGCAGGAAGCACTGGATTAGAGTTGATTTCAAAGATATTTTTAATTGAAAAAGTTTTCAATTATTTTGGTCTGTGCAGTTCTGCTGAAGTTCCCTCGAATATTTGTCATAACTATATGTTACATCACTCTTAATTTTCCTCATTTCCAAATATAGCTTAATATGATCACAATGTAACAATGTTGGTTAAGTTAAAAAAGACCCAGGGGATACAGATTAAACATCTGATACATCATCAGGCAGGAGATGCTCTGCTTGAATTAGAGACATGTGACTTTAAGGTATAATGATAATATTAGTGTGGACAGTTCCTACTGCTGGACTCCTCTGTGTTTTACTTCCATCATTCTCCTCCTCCTCTCTCAGTTCTTCCTCCTGAAAATGCTCAGTACCAACTCACTGCTGTGCCGCAGCTAAAATGATTACTTTCTGGTTTGAATTTTACTCAATAAAGTTAGGAACACAAATCAATTTAGTGCTGAAACAATTTGTCCAGTAATTGATAAGCTGATCAACAAGAAATTAACTGGCGATTGTTATAATCTGGCAAACAAACAGCTCTTAAAATCACTCATCAAGCAAAAATATGCTGGTGAAATAAATAAATGAATTAAAAAAATTAAAACACTAATTAAGTTATCACACTAATCATTTATCTGCTCCTTACATAGGATAGGTCACCATTGGTGTCCCGTGTCTATGATTTTTTCTTTACATGACATTATACAGGAAGCTGAAACTTCAAAGCTAAGCTACAGAAATTTAAAAAACAACAAAACAACAGGAAGCTTTAGGTAAACCTTTATATATAATCAATATATATTTCTGTAGAAAATAATATATTCACATTTTTACATAAATATTTTTACAGTAGATACAGCATTTACATATAAATATAGAGATCTACAGCATTAAAGCATTAAAAGTGTACAAGCTGTATTTGCAGAAGGTTGACATTTTTGCAGTTCAGGAGACTGAAATCTGGTTTTGCATGTTTCTGCATCTGCGTCTGTTACATCATTTATAGTTTGGGTTCATTTCTTGTCAAAAAACGAGATATTTTGAATCCTCTATTACATTAGAAACAGTACAACATTCTCAAGGCAAAAAATCTGATCAAGAGCCAGTTTGAGCTGGAAATGTTCATCTTTTCAGAATGTAGTAAAATTAGAAAATGCTTGAAGGAGCATTTCCACTGCTGCAAGTCCTTGGGAGCATGAATTACAATTACAGTTTTTGGACTCTGCACCTGGACAAGAGAGATGTGTGCGTGTTTTGCACACCAAGTAAGGGAGATGCTGTTCATTACACAGCGATAATAAAGGAGTTCTGGACAGGAGGCTGACCTTTTTGTAAAATATTAAGACATTGGTGCCCTCTCACTCATATCAAAGACACTTGAAGTTCAATGTATCTGTGCATGTCAGGGATGACACATCTTTGTGTCATTTTTATCTCAAACTGACCCAAATTTACTCATCTTGGATCACATGATGAAAAGATACTGTTTCAATACCCACACTAATGGTCTGCATGTTCCAAATGCGAAAAACTACAACATGCAGGTTCTTTAACCTAAACTTTTATCCTATTCTAGAGGAATATTGAGAGGTAAGTGCGTCCCAATAGCTCACCTCAGTCTCAAAACAATCTTGCTTTTGAGAGTGACATGATGATACACTAAAGACAAAAGTCGATACATTATAATCAAAAAAAGTTTGATTAAGCTTGTATACCTCATTTCCAATCTACATGCAGTTACGGCTGAATTAAAAAAAATCTTTGGGTGAGACTTAGGACAACAAAATCACATATTTGATATTTTATTTATAAATAATAAATAAAGCTGTCATCTGAATGTAACTGCACTGTAAGTTTGACTCTAAGTTCTAAGTTCTCTATGTAAAAATAACAAAAAACAAACAGCTGGTATTGTGATAAGTGATAGAATAATTTCTCTGTCCCACTGTGACTTCTAAAAGTGCCATTAGTGTGCTTGTAGTATTATTAAGCACATGAGCACTTTTCTTGGCAGTAGAAACACATCACATGAGCAGGAACTTGACTTCTTGGAAGTACAAGTGTGGGCACCAGGACAAAGACATAATATACAGATTCCTAAAGACAGATTCTCAGGATCCAACATCAACCTAAATCTACACCTGGACAGTTTTTTTTTGGGAGTTCCTGTCATCATTTGATGTCACAGCATCTCTCTGTGGCCAAAATACTCCTCATCTGTATGACTGGCCTTTGTGTTGTCAGTACTATTATGTCACATTTTCCTGTTCACGCTGATTCTTATTTGTGCAAAAAAACAAAGCAGGTGTCCAGTTAATTCAGATATCTGGTCCATTTGGTTTTCTGAGAGTTTTAGAACAAGTTAATCTTTGTCATAAGTCATAAATGAAACAAACAATTGGCACGTATGTACGATAACTCATATTTTCAGTGCACATAACATGGATGATTTTTTTTCTTTGCCTCGATAAGTATGATATGTGCTAAAATATGTTTGCCTGACAATAAGTTCATCAATGTTCCACTAAGTGCTGATGGCTAATTTTTTTTTTCTGCTATTGTAATTGACATTAGCTGCTCACACAGTACCTCATAATTAGTCATAGTTATAAAAAAGTTACTGTCCTTGCTATTAATCCTGAAGCTTTAAGGTGCATTCTGGTGCAGCAACAGGTTAAAAGCGATCCATTTTTTCATCCTCTGAACAGTGATCTGTTTTTGTATATTCTATCAGTGTCTTAATCTGTGTGAGTGAGTTTATCTCCTTGTGTCTTTGTTTATTCGTCTTTGGTTTCAGTTGTATTGTTGTAAGGTGACTGTGATGATCAGGTGCGTGTTGTGTAGGGCTTCTGCAGGCAGAGCGAGCCGTGGTGAGGAAGAGGATGGCTGAAGTAGTGTTCAATCAGAGCTGACAGAGTAGGGAAGGTCACTTCAGTTTCCAGGAAAATTTGGTCCCTCTGCCAAAAAACACACAAAGAACCAATGACTTCAGTCATATGATGTAAATATAACATTTTCCTATTTTTTTTAAATTATTATTTTACATGAATAATTCAAATTTTGTACAAACTCTAAATTCAACCGAGAGCAACAGGTTTCTTACCTCTTCAAACAGTCTGTAGTTTCTGGCTTTGCTTATACTGACATCCCACACCACCAGCACCTGAAGGACACACCAAAATGATTAAAAGGAGAACTAATTTTTCAGGATCAGAAAATTTTAACTTTAATATCCTTTTTAAACTTAATTGAATAACTTAATTGTGAGGTATTGCCTGTTACATATTCCTGTTTACCTGTAAAGTGAAGTACATATGTAATAAAATTACATCTAAAGTAATTTTTATATATTGCGCATTACAATACATGCAGGTAGGTTTATTAATATCAACACGCTAATTTAGCGAGCCGGCTAATACTATTCAATTTTTTTTTTAAAGTTTTGCAGTTGGTTGTTTATAAACTGGAAAAATGTCTAATTTGACAAAGGAACACATCTAGTGAGGCTAAGAAAACCCTTAAAATCAGTGTAAATACACTATAATTATTAGTATGTTCAGGATTTACTTATTTATTAGCTCAGAAGTCAGTTACACTATGTGATTACAGCACTAGTTTCTGTGCTGGGGGACAGAAGACTTTCTGTTATCAAGTCATTGATCCAAGAAGGTATTTGTTTACCTTGGAGGTTTTGGTTCCTGAGTTTCGGATACCGTACAGTCCATCCTGTGGAGGGATGGGGCTCTCTCTGAATAACCTGCAGACAAACATCATCACAGGTTATAGGTCATAAACAGAGACACGTTGACAGATCATCAAAAATAAGCTTATTATAGGTATGAACTGCGGTGAGCTACTGCTGCAAAAAGAGAGACTGAATAAGAATACATGTAGCGGATGTGATCCTTTTTTTCCCATGGGTAAAACGAAAACTTAAACTAGTTTTCATAAAATGCATTAAAAATGCAGACAGAGAAAGCATTTTTTCTTGTTTGCCACTAGAGGGCAGAAATATTATGCTACACTTGAACTGTGGTCAACTGAAAGAATATCTTAGTGTACCACTCTGCAATATAGGAAGTGTCTGTGACATACTTCTCTACAAAGCTGGTTTCAGTTGTCTCAATGAACACTGAGTCTGGCAGCTGCATCTGTAGAGAGAAACACGTGGTTAGATACAATCTAAACCTTTTAATCGTACAATCAGAAATACTAATTAAAAAAATAATACATACCCCAGAAATTTAGTTAAGTTTAGTACATTTGTCAATTATTCTAAAAGGGTGCATTTCATGGAAAGACTGAGATAAATAAAGTTATAAACCATGTGATATTCATGGAAAGATCTCACAAAATCTACTCACATACTTACACACTAATAGTCAGACTTATGGCCTTAAATGTGTCTGATCGAAAAGTTATATGCAACCACTGGTTTGAAAATCCTTTCTGAACATCACTTTACAAGCTCAAAGTCTTAATTATTTTTATTTGAACCCCAAAAACTCAGCCAAATATATAAAGTGGGTTTTTTTTGTTCTTTTATATATGATGTCTCTGTTTTGTTTTGTTTTGTTTTTTTATTTGTTTGCTTGATTAAATTTTATGTTTCATCAATACTATCTCCTCAATTCCATAATTTACACAGTGGATAAAAGCCATGTGAGAAATGCATCACATTTGCTACTGTCTAACTGCCACAATATAATTATGGAATAATCTTGAAATCAATATGACTGATCTGAGAGCAAGTGTGTAGTTTTTTAATCAGACGTCAACAGACTGAGAAAAAAAATATGCCCTGTTATTTGAGCTGCACAGACAATGAGAGAATTTTGAAAACTTGGTCTATGCAGGAAGTTTTGAGCAGCATGTATTCACAGTAACTCAGAAGCCTAAATTTAGACTATTATCATTTGTCACATGTCTTCAGTCTCTCTTACATTCTCATAGTCATCATCAGAGTCCTGTCCCCCCCTGCTCTTTGCCGGGTCTCGTTTCTTCCTGGACTCTGCAGATGTCTCTTCTCCCTGTGAACGGAAGCTCTGGCCCTCTGGAGATGCTCTTCTGGGGAGAAAACATTTGTTACTGAGGTAACTTCAACCAGATTTCCTTTTTTCTGCTTTTTTACAAAGTATTCTGTATATTTGAATCCTGCTTACTGGAGTTGGGTCCCTGATGGCTTGGGCTTGATTGCAGGTGGCTGGGGTTTGACTGTCAGTGGAGGAAGTATGGGTATCCCTGACCTACTGGCAAGATCATTTTTTCTCAGTTGTGGCTGGTTGTTAGACAGGGCATTTGACATCACAGGTCTGGGGAAGGGCCCTCCAGAATTCACAGAATGAGGGACTGGTATGCTTGGCTTGCTGCGGTGGTTGTTGCCCAATGATTGGCTTCCTCCAGTATTAAGGGGGCCATTTAAGAGCATCCTGGTTTCCAACTGGTTGCAGATGGGCAGAGTAGCAGGGCTTTGGCTCAATGCACCTGGTGAATTCCTCCCGTCTCTCTTATCAACCCCAGGCACACCCAAAGATACGGTTCGGCTTTGCAAAGTTTTCTTGGCATTGGGTGGGGGAGGAGGTGGGGCATTGGAAGACAAAGACATTTGCAAGTGGGGTGCAAAGGGGAGAGGTGGGGGCGGGCCTTTGTCAAAGTCCTTAGGCATGGATGGGGGAGGAACAGAGGGTGGAGGTTTTTTGGGGAGTGGACTGTTTGGGATTCTGTGTAGCGGTGGGATGGGAGGAGGTGCACCTTTATGGACACCTTGACTGGAATCTCGATGGTGTTGTAGTGCTGCTGGCACTGGGGGAGGAGGGTAGGAGGGGGGCGGCCCTGTGGGTCGACCTGTGGAGGCAAAAACATAATGAAAAAAATATTAATAAAAATGACTCAGACTGGTTTCTTGCTTTGCATTTTTTGCTCCACATATTGTATTTAGAGTTTTTCCTTACTGTAAATTGTAAAAACTGCATGTTTACAGCATACATAAATACAAATATGATGCAACTAAGTACTGTAAAACATTCTCAGTTATTTTCCAGTATGGATCGTTTGTCCCCATGTAACAAGAGTTGGTTTGTTTCCTGTTTTACAGTAAATGAGGCCCTCTGCTGGTGCAGACAGCAGAGAAACACTGAAACTTATTTCAACAGGTCGCCAGAGCCCCTTCAAATGACAAGAGTAAATGTTAATTGTTTTAATACTAAGAATATATGTTAGTAATAAGGGAAAAAAGTGTTGAGGTCTGGTCTTCATTACTATCAATTTTGATGATGATGATGTAACAGTGGAAGTTTGTTGTGCTGTTACCTATGACCAACCGTATACACAACAGCTAAAATGATGTGTGTGTGTGTGTGTGTTTTCACCTGTAAATGATGATGAACCATCACCATCTGGCTTCAAATAGTCTTCTTCATCGTCATCATCATCATCCTCACCATAATCTACACACAGACAGAAGAGACACCACACTTTAATAACACTCAAGTAAAACGTGTATGTGATGTGAATGCTTTTAATGAGGTTGTCTCACCATCATCTGTGTTATCAACAGGGTGTTTAATTTCCATGGGCCTCTCAATCGTGCCATAGAAACTGTCGGCATCTGAATCTGAGTCACTATGGCAACAGAGAAAATGTCACAATAAATACATAAGACAGACATTGTTGAAAGAAAGTTGCAGATAACATATTTTTAATTGCTCAAAGTCTTAATTCGTTGAATTGTAACTTAAAATGTTTTATAAATCTGTTATAGCTTAATTTAAAGACATTTCATAAAGCTGAAATGAAGTAAATAGCTAATATGTAATCTTTGGCCAGTAGCTATTAGTTACAATTGCTATAAAATAATTTTCTAGCTAGCTTGTTAGCTAATCTGCCAACACCTGATGAATTAATTTACTCATGAAAAGAGGAGGTAATGTTTTGCTCTTAACTACCGTATGTTTTTCAACATGTCATTTATTCCTAGTTAACAGCTGGCAAAAGGTTAACAAGTAACACATAGCCTTTGATGCTTATTAGATCCTACAAAATATATGTTGTAACACTAATATAACCATTTTTTCAAGTTTGTCACATATAAAAAACTTTTTATAGAATATTGAAGTTAAGGTCATGAAGAAAAAACTTTTTGTTTTCATAAAAGTAAATATATATATATGACTGTATCCTGTGAAATCGGGCTCCCTGAGGTATGCAGAAACTCAATAAAAAGAAAAGCTATTAAACGAGCTGCTAAAGTCACCAGTACCGATAAGTATGTGTTCTGAATAAAAAACCCCTCAAGGCTGGCAGATTACTAATCAAAAACAAGAGGCTGTCTTAATTGCCTACATAAATTATAAATTAGCCTGCAGAATTACTTTTTGGCGGGTAAAAACTTGCGTGCTATTAGTCTACTGGGAAAGAGTCGCATGAGGCTGTCTCAACCTGCAATAATTAGTTTGAAAAGTTCTCATCCCAACGTGAAAGTTGACTGAGGTCATACTGATAAAGGAGGAGTCTGTTAGAATGGGGGATGTGTGTTTTGTATAATGAAGAAAATCACAAAGCTTTTGACACGCTTGTAAAGTTCTTTCATTGCATTTGTCTGTCCAGTTTCTTCATTGTAAGTTCTATGGTTTTAATGTTTAGCATCACAATGGAATATTATATGATTTGCTGAAGTTACCTTGGGATATGGCCCTCTTTTCTGTCGTTATAGTGATCTATCTCCCTACGCAGGTGTCGCATCCATTTCTATAAAGCAAAAAAAAAAGGACATAAACAGCATTTTGTTAATCCCACAATTTTAACATCATTACAAAGCTACAAACACATACATGCACACACATACACACACACCACAAAGACACACACATCACAAAGATATGAGCTGTTGTGTAGTTAGTGCGTGGTTGTTCTTACCCTCCTCTCGTCCTCACTTGCTGCAGAGAAAAACCACGTCCTGTGCTTCTTACTGAAGTGGACGATCTTGAAAGGAAACACATTACTGGACGTTGTTTCCTCTGCCGCTCTCATGACTCTGTGAAGGAGGAGACTTGGTTTGTGCTGTGTATTTTGAAACGTTTCCATCCACAAAGGAAAATATGTAGATTTCAGCGCTGTGTAAAAGCCTATACCCATCCTCATGATAATAATTTCTTGCTTGCTTTCTAACTCCTTGGTCACAGATTCCTAGACTGCACAAAGGCTGATATTGCCTGTTTTCTCAAGGCTGACCTTGAAATTTTTTAATCAACGGAAACAGATATGCCACAACTTACTTCAAAATTTCTGCAGAATCACTCCACTCATTAAGTTGAACTGGTTGTGCATGTAATGAGAGCTGTACAACCCATCTCCTAGCTTAGAGCTTAGCCTAAGCTTAGACCAGGGTTTTATTAACTAACCCTTATATGTTAAACATACTTACTTAAGTTATAGTAGTAATACGCTTTGTTAGCAAACTGTGAGTTGAGAGGCATGCCAAAAAACAAACAAAAAACACAAAACCCCCTACTGATTAAGGACTTTCAACAGCCAAAGTATGTTTACTGACCTATTGTAGCCGTTTAGAGAGAAGGCCCCCTGTGGTGCGGGAGAGGTGCTGCTCTTAAAGTAGTACACACAGCCCTTGTGGATGATGGTGTATCTTAGCGGCCCTGTAAGATAAGCAACAGGAACTAAATAAATTTCTCAAGTGAGGTCTGTAAAAGTTGCTAGATCAAAAAAAGAGAACATAACTGGAGATTACATCATACTGTCAGCCTTTACTTCTGTCAACCCACACCTAATCTTTTTTATTATGTACTCACATTTCATGAGGCTGAACTGGCTGCCTCCCTTCTTGTGGAGGTATCCTGCCGTGGAAACTCCTCCTGGCATTGTGAGGAGGTTCTGAGCCCCGATGGCTCGCATTGGCACTGGCCAGCAAACCTCTGGAGACGACATGGTTCTGTCAGGAGAGAAGAGGGGGATGTTATTATTATTATTATTATTATTATTATTGTTATTATTATATCACTATTTGACCGAGATGCACAAGATCGTGAAAATAAAAGGCTGATTTGCTGAGAATTTTTTTGAATAAAGAAATTAGCTTTGTTATACCTTTAGAATAAAAGCAGACAAATGAAACATTTCAAGATCCAGAAAAGGACATAAATCCGACCTCTCTGTTACCCAACCTGATTTGTAACAAGGTGAGCTTTCAAGGATTTTCAAGCCACATCTGCTCTCACACAGAGAATTACAAAGCACTCAGGGAGCATGGTACCTTCATATAGGCTATTTAGTCCACTACATACGTACAAAGTGAAAGACAAGAGAAGGAAACTTTTAAAGCGAATGCAGTAATTTATGATAAAAAGGTAGAAACAATGAAATGTGTTGATAAAAGACAAAATAAAGGAGACAAAACACAGTAACACATCACTCTGTCCATACAGAGGGAGACCATGTATGCTACTGTAACCCTTTGTTGACAAAAATAGAGATGTTCTACTAGACTGGAACTCCAATGATCATTTTTATGAAAAATAATAGAAACTTTGTTTGAGAGGGTTTCATGTTTTGGGTAAGCCAGAACTCTGAAAATAAAAGAACTAATTAATTACTATTAATACACCTATGATTTGTCGATCTGTGTAACAACTCTATCTGTATAATGCTTTTCTAGTCTTTTGAGCACTCAAACATCTTAACAATACACATGAACATTCATGCAGTCATTCATACACTGGCAACCTGCTCATCAGGAACATACTAATGGATGTAGTGGTAAAGAGGTTCAGTATGTTGCTCAAGCACTTTGAGAGGTAGAGAAGCTGATGATCAAACCAACAACCTTCTGATAAGTGGATATGGGTTAGATGTAAACTCACTGATACCCTGATACTTACTAAATACTTACTAATACTTACTAAACTTACTGATACTGATATTTCCGTACAGTCCCCTGTGCAGCTGTACATTGTGTCACGTTGGGCCGTCCCATATGAGACATCCATAGACCAAACAAAAACTTCAGACCTAATTTAATTTTTAATTAACCTATTTGACGCTGCTACGAGCCACAGCTGCTACAACCACATAATCTATCTCTTTCTCTCTCTTTGTCTCTCTCTCTCTCTCTCTCTCAAAAAGCAAGCACAAAAAACTCAATGGACTCTGATGTAATGTGTATGTTTGAAAGGACACAAGTTGCAACAAATTAAGCATGCATGCTATCAAGGGTTTGCTGACTAGTGTTCTCAATCTGCTTACAAAGTGCATTTAGAAAGAAAGGAAGAAATCCTTACTGTCACATACAGTCATACTCAGTATGGCATCGTGAAATTTAATGTCTTTATGTAACACATCCATGAGGAGTAGCAGGAAGCTACCATACAGTGCCTTAGGGCCTTTTCCAACCATAGCGCAGTGCCCTGGCCAAGGGCACTGAATAATCCAGTGAACTTGTTTTTGATGATGGGGGAAAGAAGAGCACCTGGAGAAAACCCAGGGAGCACATCCAAACCTTACACAGAAAGGCCTTGCCCAAGGCAGTAATCCAACCCAGAACCATCCAGCTGTGAGGCACCACTGAGCTTTTTCATAATTCCAGCTGTTCTTTTACAGAAGCTTGTGTCATTTCCACTTACACATCTGGTGTCATTAGTTATAGAAAAAGTTAACGGACAGATTTAGTTGCTAGACCTATAAACAGGTCATATCCCCGTTGGGAAGAAATATACCAGTTTTACCTTCATTCCTCTGAATGTTATCCTCTTATGCAGTCTTTGCATGATAAAGGTGGGACCTGCTCAGGTGTTGCCTACCTCCTGTTGAGCCTCCTGTTGATGCCCTGAACAATATTGCTTTCTCTCAGTCGGCTGACTGTGGTGGATAAAACCGTAGTGGCTAACGCTGGCAGTAAATCCATGACAAAGATATCGAACAGATGGCTGACAGGACTCAGACTTGTTCTTCTCTCTTTGTCCTCTGCGAGTTCACTGTTGCATCTCATCAGATCCAAAGTGAGAGGAATTTGTCTCTCTGGTTTTCTGCCTCCTCTGATCACAACTCTCTTTTCATTTCACTCTCTGATGCTCTCTCAGCCTCTGCTGATCTCCCCTCTATCTCTCTTGCCCTCCTTTGCACATAAACACACTCCAACTGAGATAGTGCTCTTACGCAAACAATGTCATAGAGATTTCTACAAGAACACACACACATACTGGGTTCAGACAGGAAACACATAATGTCCTTAGTCATTTTGCAAGGCTTCAAGGCTATGTGTACTAGGTATAAGTATGTGTGTGTGTGTGAGCAAGACAGTGTCAAAATAAACATCCCAAGTGAAGTTCTTAATCTTTTAATGTGTTTATGTGTAACCGCCACTCTATCAACAGCATCTACTGACCTAAGAGGGCGTGTGTGTCTGAGTATGTGTGTGTGTTCACAAAGGAATGAAGAGTTTAATGTACTGGAACTTTCAGCCAAAATCCACTCCCTTTCTATGAAAAACCCCCAAGATCAGTTAAGTCAAGAGTGAAGGGCCCTTGACTTGCAGGTACGATGACCGGACATCTTGAAAATAAGTTATGAATTATATCTAAATATAAATATATATAAAACACATGATCATTGTGAAATTCAGCATTTTCAATACAATCATAAATTGTGGTAACCAGCCACCCATTAGCATCAGCATCACAGACCATTACAGATTTTTTAAAATTTCTTTTAACTATTTACAATTAAATTAAAATTCCTTATTTGTTGTAGAGCTTCACCCAGCACACACACTCTCTCTCTGTCACACACACACACACACAAACAGCAATTACAGAAATAGCTTCTCCTCCCCCTTGCACACTTCGAATCAAAACATGATCACACACTCCTAGCTTGTAGTAAGACTACCCTACGTTAATGTTTGCTTAGTTGTCCAGGTTAGCATGGTACATGTACAACATGTACAAAGAAATGAGTCAATATTGACTGTTAGCATCAGTTGATGAGCTTAATGTAAATGCTTAAACTCTGGTGCTGAATGTTTGCTCCCTGAATCCAGATAAATATTGAAAAATATTTTGAAAGACTCTAAAAGGCTCGTCTGGACCAATCTGTATAAGAGTTGTTAGCTAGTCAGAGCACTGAGAGGCTAAGTCCGACTACCTGTATGATTTGCTACCCAAAAAAAAAAAAAAAAAAATTCCAAAGATTCTAGGCTTCAAACAGTGTTTCTCTGGCAGCTAAACCACCTGGGCACCATCAGGAAAGGATAGCTGATATTATGAAGAAAAAGATGTAAGAGAGGAGGATGAGGCAGAAGTAACAGGAGAGCACTTTGCCAGTGAAATGATCACAGTAGAGAACTTCCTATATGGTATTATTTGATCATCTGTTTTAAAAAGACTTTGGAAAGCACCCATGTCCCAACTCACTGCTGGACTGTCATTGTGACAAGGGTAAAATATAAAATATTGTACAAACAGGTATGACAGCAAGTGTCAAGAGAATATTTGAACCCCTGTCTATTCAGATGGTTGCTATAGACAGCTACAAAGTCATTAGATGCAGATCTAACAAACACCATTAGTATGCGAGAAAGACTTTGTGCAGTATCTCTGAGCTCTTTCAGAATCTCTGATCTGCAATGTGATAACACCGCTTGATGTGCAAGGCCTTTGCTGATTTAGTTTTGTATCAGGAGCAACAAAGTCATTAATCTGGTTCTGTGCTGCTTCGATTTTTACCAACATCTCCTTCAGCAAGGCCAAGGTCACATCTACATTAAAAATATTTCTTGACAAAATCAATTCACTTCAGTGAGATCACTGCAACCAGTGGATTAAGTCTCAAGGGCAAAATGAATCTGTGCAAATCTTTGACATTTAACATGCAACCAAACTGACCAAAAAAAAAAAGAGAGAACTTTTACAGGGCTGAAATTTGAGAGAATGGAGAGCAAAAGTGATATAAAGACAGAATGTGTTGGCTTGGCCCTCAGTCACTGTAAAGCTACCAGCACTGCCGATTATGCAAGGATTCATGCATGAACTGAACAGTGTTGCTCTAATGTGACCTGGCCAGAGAACTCCATCAATAACAGTTAGAGTTGCAAAAAGCAGTTGTGCAATAAATGTTACATTGAACAAGTTCATTAGCTTTTCATAGTTCTTGTGTAAAAAAAGGCCAGAGGAATCACAAAACCAATATTCACAACTAATTAAATGTAAATCTCTTCATTCTCTTTTTATAGCTTTTTAAAGAACAAATAGTGAAGAGGGGATTTTGACCTGGTATCATGTGCCTTCAGTTACACTGTTGGCAAAAAGTGCAATGTTGAGTCAGACCTCAAGAATTAAAAAGGAAGAGAAACATGGGAGTATGGGTGGACGGAGTAAGAACAGAAAGTTGATAAATAGATGAGGCGAAAAACCTGCTTGAGACACAAAAAATGACCAGGATGAAGCTGCTTATTATTTCTGAACTCTGAGTGACCTGTTGTGTGTGTGTGTGGGTGTGTGTGCATGTGTGTGTGCATGACTACAAAGGCTACAAAGGTTATCATGTGGTTTGTTTCTCCAATTTTTACATGCAATGTTTACTGATAACAGCACTAAGACACACACACACACACGCACACACACGCACGACTCAGATAAGCAGCGGCATCCATTCTACAGTTAAACTCAGCTCAGTCTAAGTCAGTTCAAAGTTTACCAGCTGCTTATCATCAATACAAGGATTTCCTGAAGTCCTCGTTCAGCTGCAGCAGGTCAGACACACAGCCAGCAGACCGAACTGAAACAACACGATGCCGCGCTGCCTGCGCACTCAGCAGTTTTCATGTTTTCTGTAGGAAAAGGGCCTGAAAGTCTAGGTTTCAGCATTATTTCCTTTTTTAACTGACAGTGGAGAAAAATCTGCACATGAGCCAGAACAGGAACAGGAGGGTGATGGCAGTCATGATAGATCACTATCAATCACATCACTGACTTTTTACCCACTTTCACTGCTTTCATACCAAACTGACACCTCAACTGTTTACATTGCGCACACTTCAGTTTTAACTATCATTTCGATTCCAATAACATTTACTGTTGTCTGACATTTGCAAACTGCTTTCATTTTATTTTTTTATTTAACCTTTTACATAACAGTTCAACTGTTTTCAGTGCTTACATTTGAAATGAAAGTTCGGCTGTCTAGAGAGCAATCTATTACTCTTCAATGATCTCTACTGCTTTGACTATTCTAAACTAAAAATTCAGAAAAAAGAAATCTTAGGACTTTAACTTCAAGTGACACTTTAAGTGCTTTGAGAAACACTGCATCTTCTATTTGTGGCATAATACTTTTTTTGGATGAATAACAGTTAAAAATAAATAATAGTTATTGACAAACTAGTGATACTTTTATAGTGAGTGGATTAAAATGAAGTTTAATAATATGAATGTGTTTTATTATCAAGAAAGTATTGTTATATTAAAATATTGTTCTATAATGCAACGACAAAATTTTAAAAATAAATTTAGAGCGTATATAATGGCTCCATCTGCCTTTATTTCCCGACAGTTATTCAAATTTCACAATAACAATTAAATTACTGCAGGAAACTATGACCATTTAATTGACTAAATTTTACCATTAAAAATTTCCTTACAACATCTGCAATATCTGTAATTTTTTTCCAGAAAAATTAAGTTCAGTCTAATTAAAAGAAATTTTAACTCATTATTCTCGTGCGGACATGAAAGGGACGATGGTGGTATGAAACCTTGATGAGACCTTGTTACAAAATACAATACCAGCCCAGTTACACGAAAAAAAGATTGTCACTGTATGTATCTGTGGTGAAGCATCTTATAAATGCCAACAACTTTCCTGAAGAATGGTTTGGAAAAATACATAAATTTAACAAATACTTGAAAACAGCGAGGCGCAGAAAAGGGAAACTCATCCATGTGGAATGAATGAAATCCAGTTGATTCACTTAGTTTTGCCAACTGAGTGCCTGTGTCAGATGAGGTCCCTCCCTTTTCTCGAAGAAAAAGATGAATGAATCAGTGAAATACAATCTACCTCAGTCAGCAGGGTTACAGGATTTCTGAACACTGAAGTTTGCCCAGATAATTTCCTCTGCAATATGAAGCCATGCTGTCAACTGAAACCAGTCTTTCCACATGTCATATATACTGATCCTTTAATCACATTTGTTATGACAAGAATACTTTTAATGTGTTGGAAAACCCCATGCAGGAAACAACAGCATTAGGAAATGACTCATTAAGCTTTCGTGCATTTACTTGTATATGATACTGTCCTAAATACAGTCTGTTTTTGATGATTTATTTAAAGAGCAGAAAAGTGTGTAGCAGCTCTGAACCCTCTCCCCTCACTTTATTTTTTTTTAGTTCTCCGTCCTGAACTCTGCTGACGTTTGTGTGCCAGAGATGCTAATCAGAGAGCAGCCGTTTGTCAGGAAAGGAAGCACGGGAGCTGCTTGCATACCAGACTCATTCAAACATATTTCCTCCGTGGACACATGCACCCACACATGCACACGCATATACACACAAACACAGTGTACAACAATGTCTGGGTTTGACAGTCATTTAAAGTAGCCTTCATATTTGAGATTGCAATTACACATTTTCATGTGTTTTAATGGTACTGTTTTATGAAAAAAGTTAGTTTAATGGCTGTGGAGCCAACCATCAACTCAAATACTAGAATACGAGAAGACCAAAAAAAACAAGACACCCTCCAAGACTGCTCTCTATCTGCTCCTGAAACAAACAAATGCATGTTAAACCTCTAAATAAATGAACACAGCAGCTTTACAAACCCAAAGCATCTGTTTATTTGTGTCTTCTGCCATTATGTAACAAAAAAGTATCCTTTGAGGATTTGCTTAAAAAACCTCATATTGTTATCTGCTGGTACCTGTGAGTCAGTAAGCAATGTCTTGAAGAAAGAAGGAGGAGGAGCTATGCTGCATTGACGAGAACAGCCTGATGACAGACTGACCAAAGTATAATGAAATGGAAACTGTCTGTGGCAGCTGGTCAACAGAGAGCACTCGAGCGCTATCCAATCACCACCCACATGGAAAAAGAGTCATATAGACCCGAAATGAATCATATCTATACATACATACAAATTACTCCATTACATAAGATTAATATTGTATAGTAAGTGAGTTAAATGTATAATCTTCGATAAAGAAGACAAAATGTTAATTTAATTTTTAGTGGTGGGACTCGATTAAAATTTTTAATCGCGTTAATTATAGGGTCTGTAATTAATTAATCGAAATTAAT
>JAQMCX010000025.1:3472280-3533072 GCA_029814765.1 Acanthurus leucopareius
CGCGTTAAAATCTTTATCGCGTTAAAATCTTTATAATTAATTGATCGAAATTAACGCGTTAAAGTCCCGGCCCTATTAATTTTACATGATCTGAAGTTAGTGATAAGTATATTTATTTTGTATAGGGCACAAGAATCTTTGCCCGCTGACTCTCATCATATGTTGCACATTTGCTGTTTGCTCTTTTTCAATACAAGAGATAGGAGCTTCTTGGGAGCCTTAAACAAAAAGTGGCCGCAGAAAGGGATTTGCTCGATGTAGTTTATCTGTCCAAAGAGCTTGGACCTAACCAGTCGCACACCTAAAACAGCAACCCCATCTAATTAATTAATTAATTTCTTCTTTTTTTGCTGTATAATGGAATAATTGTATGTGCAATTATTTATGAGCCACTGTGTACATGACACCTCAGCATTGATAATGGTGTGGCACAGATTTTAGCAGCTGTCGGGTGTCTGCTTAAAAAAATGTGTGTGGCTAGCCAATGGCCCTGCTGTGCAGAGACCAATGTGTGTGCTTCAGGCTCAGACCTTATTATTAAGCCCTTACTGTCTGCAAACACCCACACACAAACACACACATACAAACACACAAGCCCAGGCAGAGGTAAAGGTCATAGGTAAACCGCTATCCCAGGTGCAGCAGATGCAGAGAAACGTTCGTCATGCCCAGGAAGCAGATACACTCATACAGAGCTGCTTTCTTACATGCAGCACACTTCCTGTTCCCCCCCGACGACTGACCACAATGGTTCCCCCCACTGGTTCAGCTTCACGTTTTCACTGTCACTTTAGAGTCAGATTTAGATTCAGATCAACTTTATTTTCGCAAATGGGAAAATTCATTTGTTTCCAGAGCTGCGGAAATAAAAACTACCATTTAATCTGCATAAAAAAACAGTTCTTGTGCCTACTGAGGCTACTGCTAGGACCGAATATGGAGAGAAGTGGATGTGTACTATCCTGTAAAGTTATTTTCAGAATGAGTTTAGTGTAAAAGCTTAACAGTGTTTCTTAGCCAATGATTTTTTCCACCATCCAGATTTGTTGTGGCAACCAATTCCACTGGCACGTTTCCAATCACACAGATAAAACCAAATGACAGAACACTACACCTTATCATGTAAGTGTGAACACATGAATAACACCTGCGGGTTAGTAGAACTTTGAAGTGTTTTCTCATCCATCCTGGTTTATTTCTTTAGAATTATGGTCAATTAGGCTACAGCAGAGTGTGTGCCTACTCATAGCACTTAAAGATCACCATCAGAAAATTAAGACAATGTCTTTGAAATGTAGTGAAAAGGCCTCTCATTCACCTAGAAGACAACCTGAACTTGTTCCTGAAAAGAAAAAGCATTTTGATTCTATATGCTATATGCACAAATCCATGTCTATGATTAGTATTATTTTATAATTCTATACTTTTTGATATTTGCTGGCATCCTTTAGTATGGGCTAAAAGAAAATGAATGAACAAATCACCTCCACTGATACTTTCTAAGTTTGTAATGTACTTGGTTTGCAATGGAACATACTGATTTTCAGGAAATAGCCACTGTATTGTGCTGTGTCTAATGCTGACACACTGATTTACAGCTCAGCGAGCTTTACGCAGTATTACTGTGCTCTGCAATTTCAAGGCCTAAGCGCAAAATTCTTGTCACTTAAAGCTGCAAAGTTCTCTGCCTTTTCATAATATGATTATCAGGTCGGATTTTTAATTCGTCCACAGCTTTTGTTTTAGATTAGATAATTGCAAAACTGATGATATTTCTACTAGTCTCGACAGCTATTTGCATTTACTGATGATGAGCAAACTGTGTTGTACATAAATATTACCTGTTGAACATCAGCCCATTGCCCTTGTGAGCGTGTTAGCAAGTTGATGTTGCGTTTAGCTGTTTTTGTTACTCTTTATTCTTATATTATTCTTCGCATCTCACAGCAAAATCTTGTAAGAATCAAAACAAATCCAAAACTGTTTCTATGTCACATAACTGTTTCTGTGTGTAAAAAGCAATATTGCATGTAAATGTGAACTTGTGAGGAAATACTTTTTAAGAACATAGATACTTGATGCCATCATCATCTGACTGATGTATTATTCCTGCATGAGATTAATATATAAACAAAATGAAGCTGTTTGATTAAATGCAATTTTTCAATGACTATTAGTCACTCAGTAGTGTAGTTAAGTGTAACAAAGAGTTGTTATGTGAAATTAAACACCAACCAGTGTGTGAGATTCCTTAGTTCCTTTCTATGAAACAAAAACAGAACAGAAACAGAAAGTCCACACTAAATCTAACCTCCCATCTGCACACACATAAGAACACACACATACACACACACCTGCAGCAGTGGACTCATAGAGAGTGAAAATAGTAAAATCACGTCCTCTTTTTCTACCTTTGGCTTGTCCTACACATCATTACTTCCTGTCTCCAAATATGGCTGTTGCTGTTTCACAGGAACTGCACAACCGTCACAGTTCCAGTGGTTGCAAGAAGGATTCCTCTCAGACTCACACACACACACACACACACACACACACACACACACACACACACACACACAGACTACATCTTCTACTGAGACTTTTTCAAGACTAAAAATTCTACTGTGTGTAGGATACTGTGTGCTGTGTGTGTGTCCTGTGTTTCCTTTCTGGAGTAAAACCACAAAGATAACAAACACTGTGCAGATAGTGAGTTATAGAGAGATATATAATGATGCAGAGAGAGGTAGACAGAAGATAAGAGGCAGGACGAGAGAGAGACAGTGTTGAGATTTGTACAGTTACTGCAAGCCCACCCTGCCTCCCCCTGACGGTAAGGGAAGAAAATGAGAACAGATTTCCTGTAAATGCTGCTTTTTTTCTTCCTCTGACACTGACATGACTGAAGAATTACTATAGCAACAACTGACGGTTGACGTGACTGTGGTGAGGGCTGCCCGTTGTTCTGACTGTCCATAGTACCATAACCCCTAAAGTCTGAAAAATATTTGACCAAGAGCATTTTTTGCGACAGCCTGTTATCCTGAAAAACAAATGCCCAGTGAGTGAAGGTAAGGATGAAGTTAGGTAACATCAGGAAAAAAACAAAAATAACCATGGTTAATGTTGCTTCAACTCAAAGGGATTTGATTATAGGACTCATGCAACAATGAGCCACTACAACAATGGAATGGCACCAAAAGGGGCACCACTATCATTATCAATAGCACTGATATCCACTTATAAATAAGAATAATCACACTGAACAAAAGTTATTAGTATCTTATACCTGAGTCAGACTTTGTTTTAATATTCGGGTTAAGAGTGTAAAACAATCATACACCACTACAACCAGGAACAACAAGAATCACCTAATTTTGTGCTGCATATGAAAACTAACTCATGGCACAGCTGCGAACTTGGCACTTTAGATTTTACTCAGCAGTTTGGTCAAACAAACCAGACATTGCATCTTCAAAGATTATTCGGTGGTCTCACTGATGCCAACTGTCAGGCCAAGATGACTAAATGTTTGTGTCTTGTGGGAACAAACCTGTAAAATCCCCTCAATGAGATTTTCCCTTTAGATCTGCTATTTGCTCAAGTAACGAAAGGTAACAAAGTACAATTACTTCAGTGCCGTACTTGTTTAAATTTAAGATACCTGTACTTTTTATTAGTGGTTCAATCTCTACAATTTAGAGATACTTTTTAACTCCAATGTATTTTCTGAAAACTCTAATTATTTGCCCATATATCAATTAATTTTATGCTAAGATCTTTTTTTCAATAAAAAATTCAAGACAAGGTAACTTTTTGGCTTATGACCCCTCACATGCAACATTATCTACTAACGGCCTCTCGTCCTTAAGTCTTTCCCAGGTCTTTGAGTTGTCAACCTCTCCACCCTAAAATGTTTAAATTATTTCTTATAAATAACTATTGCAAGTTGAAAAAGGGTTAATCTATTGATATGATTTGATTTATTTGAATTATTAATTTATGATCCCACAACTATAAAACTGCCAGCCCTTTAAAGTAAAATTGTCTTTATCTTCACTTCCTCCAGCTATGGATAACCAACAGCCATTACTCATGAAATTCTATGAAATATGCAACTAAGACATGACATACTTTACAACCTTCTTGCGTTTGTAATGTTGTTATTTGGGGTGTGGTTACATCATATTCAGCAGCTGTAATCAGGACTAATTTAGTATACAGGTCTAGTGCCCCCTCACCCTCACCCACACTCAGTGTCTGTAACTGTTTCCTCAACTATCCCAGTGAGGAGTCTTTAGGTCCCACTGATCAGCCTTAATAAACTCAACTTAACTTGACCATGCTGAACTAAGTCTGTAGTTTTTTACAGTGCATCACACCACTTAACTGCGCAGAGAGGCAGAGAAAGTGCAGTATATTTTGCTTCTTCTGTGTCAGTGTTGCGTTTCAGCCTCTAAGAAATGGATATCACTCCTTTCTAGTTTTAAAATTCCATTAAAAAAACAAAACAAACAATATTTAGACATGTCATGAGAAAATTCATATGTGACCTTTGACTTCCCAACAGGCACAACAGCGTCGTAGACTGAGTGGATCTGAGATAGAAAGGACACCATCAAATAATCTATTTAGGCTTATAGAATTGGCAATAAAAATAATAATGTGGATTTAAAAAAAAAATTAATTTGAAAACTTAAAAAAATAACTCAAATAAGAAGATTCCCAAACTATGATTCACAGCTTGCCATCCACATGCCAAACAACAGGCAAATTGATGAGAAAACCCTTGGCTGCCTAAGTAACCCCTTAGATGGCTCCAACAAACTTTTTTTTTAAATCAAACAATAACCAAAACAGATGACAATAACCTCTAAATCAGATTTTTGCAGCATACACATGATACCTTAATTAATGAAAAGAACCACTGAATGCCAGTAATCTGAAACAAAACTGGATCCCAGCATTCGACGGAAACCAACTTACAAAATATCCCTTCATTTCCTCAGACAAGCCTTAGAACTTTGCACCAAACCAAAACAGGTTAACTTCAACTCCAGCGAACTTTTCTAAGAATACATTCACATTTTAAGTAACAGAAAAGGGGTCATCAGTAGACTTGATGAACAACAAAAGATGATGTCGACAACACATCAGTTGGCCAGATTCATAAAGACTTACATGACATCCCTCGGGTCCCAAATACACATCTTGACGCTCGGCTTGGAACTCCTCGCAAATGATTTCTTCTTCCTTATGGACGGAGCAGACATGTCGGTGGACATGGTAGCAGCAGCACAGCACAATAAACCACCATACTTTTCAAACGCGTGGAGTGTCAGAGGACGGATGCACGGTCGGATGGACCGAGTGCAGAATCGTTAGAGACACTAATTTCAGGTCAGTCAAGTGGTTAGATTTGAAAATACAGAGTGAGAATTTCAATCAATGAAAGAAAAGTTGGAAGAATAGATCAAGTAGATGATTACTATGGTAAAAAATAGAAAAAAATCAAAGAAAGAACAATCAGTCTTCAGTCAGAAGTTCGTTGGAGGTCTGAAGCCCCGATACTCAAACAGTGGTTTCCTGAAGGGGCCACCTCCTCCAGCCCCGGCTTCTCATTGGTCGACAGGCTGCTGAATGTTCCTTCCTGCTTCCTCAGAGCTAGAATATAATTGGCTGCCGGATACAACCCACACTACTGTACTATACACACAAACCTTACACACTTGGACACAAAGGCCGCAGAAAGAAGCTGGGGGATTTTCCACCCGTAGACTGGAACACTACAGTGGTCAAGCACACACGCATACTGCTGCAAACGCTGCCTGAAACATAACTTGTTCCAGTTTTCTGGCTGCAGCTGAAGATCTAGTCGAGTTAGCAAATCTCAAATGTGCAACTGCAATTGACCTCGACTGTCTCTTACAACTTCCTTGTGTCCTTGAATACACACTATATACACACTTTATGCTTGTCCACTCCTCATACAGTACCTCTAAGCCTATATGTACCATACTTATATTTTGTTATCTTCCTGTTGACCAAGTACTCATCTTTCCTTTCAGTTAAAACACTTCCTGTAACACTGAGATAAGGAGAAATAGTTGGTATTTGAAGTATTTTTGCCCACTGTAAATATCGGTTTGAAAAATTTGCTACAGTCATTTCATTTCTGATCATAGAAACACAGGGGGCTACTTAATATAGCAATGATGCTAAATGTCCAGATTTACTGTATTTTAATTTAAGTTCTAAGGATGTTTTCTGGCTAGTTTGGGATGGTTAATGGCTTCAAATACAAAATCACAGAAGAAGGAGCTGCTGAAATTCAGGACATTTTGTCAATGCAAACAACAACAACAATAGTTGCTAAATTAATTTAAAATTGTTTTGTTGGCCATTAGCAGGGCATTTTTTTGGCCAGTGTATGGATCTTTCTAATTTAATTCTTCTTGGAAGATGTATTTGACTCCACTGAACTTTGGTTCTTTGTACACAGACTTTCAGTGGTTGTGTTTTTCAACTGATATTTTGTAACATTTTTCATTGTCTGATGTTTCAACCAGGGAAGTTTCTTATCCATTCAACTATCACTTACCATACATCTTAAATAATCCCTGTAAAACATCACTGATTTAGCTCTAAATTGAATCAAATTAAGTATAGCACTTAATATTTACTTTGCATAAACCATCTAATTAACACTTATCTTTTGAAAATAACCCTTAATTGCTTAAATACAACATTTAAAACTAGTATATAGCCTTACAATCCAAAAGTCTTTGCATATAACAGTAGACAATTAATTTTATATGACTCAGACTCCAGAGAGGGAAAGGGTGAACAGAGCGGCAGGCTGGATGTGTTATAGCAAAACCATGACAATCAACTGGTACCAAGACAAAAACTTTTACTCAAATGCCAAACAGCAAAGTCCAGTTTATTCATTTGTTCATTTATTTATTTTTTTGCTCTCTGGTCTTTAAATAACTGGCAAAACTTACTATCTTGCAGCTTTGTCAGTGAACTGCCCTTTGTGAGCTGCCCTGAGAAAATTACAAGGAACAAGACAGCAGCACAAAGTGTCATTAACACTGACCTCTAACCGCTGTCCACAGCAGCTAAAATTGTGAGGTGTTAAGAGCCGCAGCAATAAAATTAGAGTTTAAAACCAGCCAAAGAGCAACCTCTTTTGCTGCTGCTGCTCAGCTGAATCACCATGTTTTAGAATGAGGGTTTACAGAGACAGACATGAAGACATACAGTCCTCTATACTCAGCGACACATAGCAGATCATGACCATGGTTTAGGCGACTCTGTGCAGCACTAGAAATATAGATGTTCAATCTGAAGGCACCACAGATTACGCAGCAGTATAACTGTTGCACCCTGAGATCTATTGTTACCTTCAGGCTAAACTTTAGAGTGTGACCAAGCAAGTTATCTCAACACATCTTTTGAACAAAGTCACCAGGCTGAAATAAAAGATTAACTTGTGTGTGAAGTGTCAGCCTTTTGAAGCTCTGTTATGTTTGTTAGAAGAATTTTGATGGAAAGAGGCCTCATTGCTCCCCGTCCAGTATGCGGTATCTCTGAGGATTTGGCAAAAGATGATTCTGTTTGAACTGAACAACTTTTGTCCCTCCATGGACACAAATGATTCAGAAGTTGGATTTCTCTGTTCTAGAGAAGGGCTGCTCACTAAATTCAGATCAGACTGTAAAACTAGGGAATACTGCTCAGCTACTTGCTTTTTAATCACGGATGACTGACTGGTAGTGAATGGAATTCACTAGAGGGCGCACTAGAGCGCTCAGACCATACAGACCCTCTGGATTTACATGAAGTCAAAAATGACATGGCGACATTGCACAACATTGCTATTTTAATCATTTTAAGATCCTGGCAAAAACAAAAGCTGTGCAGACACTGGATGGTGATCATCAGCTATTTTGACAAGCATATTTGTCACTGGGCAGTGTAGATAATCGGTAATTGTGAAATTAGTCATCATTTCAAAACTTTCCACCACTGATGTCACTGCTGATGTGCTTACAGGCATGAGCCCGGATACGTCTCATTCTTTTCCCTACATTGCCTCAACTATTCATGTGCATATGGCTTTTTTTGGGGGGGGGGTGTTTTAATTTCTGAGGACGTGCACAACCAATTTTCTCAATGGATGGAGACTACAGGAGAGGGAAGTCTGATTAGTCATTGCACAAGAAGAGATTGCTACCAGGTACTTGGTGCATTCTTTCTTAATCATCCTGCTCTTGTCCAGTTAGATTCTATTCAGATTGGTGCTGGAGGTGATGGGCAATGATCTTTTTGTTATTTTTACAAGATGTTACCTTAAATAAATAAAGCTTTTACATATCTGAAGAATTACTGGCCGGCATTACGTGAATGCCAAGTCTAGAGAGGTGATCAAGTACATCAAATAACCCAACAAGCTTTTATATGACAATGTCTTTCAGACCTTACAACTTTAAGTACAACTGTAAAAAGTAATAGGAAGTATAATTGCGTAAAAAAGACAAAATCCATGAAGTGGAGAATATGCATAGTTATTTTTGCAGGACATTAATGACGAATAGACTTCAGGCTTCAGTTGTTTTAGACCTTGTGTCAGACCTTTACTGTAACTGTCTTACTGCTATGACTGACATGTAAGCTGGTTTATCTCATAAAATCCAATGATAGCAACATGCAGCTTTCTATCAAGCTAGAGAAAGAAAGTTTAATGCAGGGTAGATCTAGTTGGGAAAGACAGAAATGATTTTAATTTCTTTTGCAAAGTAGCCCTTGACAGAGAAGATGGAGATTCAAAGCAGATGATCAACTCCTCAAAAGCTAGCTAGCTTGTTAAAACCTAATTTTAAAAGCTCATCAGATATGTTTACTCTTAGTGCAAAGGATTTATACTTATACTTCAGTGAGAAAGGAGTTTTTAGCAGAATATACCCAGACAGAGTGTGCAAGATACAGAAGAGGGACTTTGAGCACAGCAAAGACAGGCAGCACAAAATCATGAAATGGTGTCTTTGTCTGACTGTTGTAGTAAACAGCTGAATGTTACACTGATAAGCTCTGCTTGCACATCTGGATATCTTGCATATACGCGTTTCACTTAAAGGGATAGTTTGGATATTTTGATGTGGGGTTGTATAAGACACTTTTGCCCAGTCAGTGTCTAACCTGCTGTAGATGGTCAGCTCGCTCTCTGTGTAGAGAAGCAGTGCGGTGCGCTGGCAGGAAACAGAGTATAGTATTACTGTGAACGGGACCAACAGCAACACGTCTTTGAGCCACCAACAAGACCACCCACCTAAGGTATATACTGTATGTCCCTTTACCTGCCCACTGCACTTTTGGTGCTCTGCGTCCCCATCAGACAGCCATTTCCTGTGGGGTCTACATTGCTTAACTGCAAAACATCCGTATTCCTACGCACAGGTGTGCATAATATCCATTTTCTGTCAGTACTCCTACGCACAGCCATGCGTAGGAACGCAGATGCTGTAAAGTTTAGGATTGTAGTCCCCAAAGATAACAACTGTCTGATGGGAACACAGAGAGCCCAAATTTTAGACAATGTAGCAGGCAGGTAAAGAAACATTTATACTTTAGGTGGGTGGTCCTGTTAGTGGCTCAAAGATGTGTTCTTGTTGGTACCGTTTACAGCAATAGTATTCTCTGTTCCCTGCCGGTGCACTCCACTACTTCTTCAGGCAGAGAGCGAGCCGACCTACAGCAGGTTAGACACTGACTGGGCATAAGTGTCTCATACAACCCCACATCAAAATATTTGAACTATCCCCTTAAGTATTTCCTTGTTTTACAAAACAAATGTACAACACTAGGAGTTACATAGTTAATTGTGAATGTAAAATTTGTAATTACTAGGAA
The DNA here is from genome assembly GCA_029814765.1 of Acanthurus leucopareius. Lineage (NCBI taxonomy): Eukaryota > Metazoa > Chordata > Actinopteri > Acanthuriformes > Acanthuridae > Acanthurus > Acanthurus leucopareius. The sequence continues at coordinate 3,482,196 of JAQMCX010000025.1, forward strand.
AATGAAAATTATCGACTGTTTGGCAAGAACAATCATATAGTTTTTTTTCTCTCTTTGTGTCTGTGGACAGATTTGGTCAATGTGAGAGCATCAGCTGTGCATGATGCAGTCACAAAACTTCACAGGCTTGTGCTTGAGATTAAAATGATGAATATTGTAGTCTGGTTCATTATTACTAAGTAATTATGTAATAACAATAACCACTGAGTACTCCTTGGTCATAACATTAGCATATTGATGGGTGTCCCTGCTGGTGTGATCTCGGTGCAAGAAACAAAACAAACTGGACGTAAAAGAAATTTTGCTTTGATTCATTAGAAAGTACAAGTGAAAGTGCTCGGCCCTATTTATGAAACTAATGACAGACTAACTGCAGCACCAGTTAGGATGCTTTTCATTTCTCATTCATTTTTAAAACTATGAAACAGAACACACAATGCGTGGCCCTTCATGTTGTCTACACTGTCTTTGAAAACCAGACTAAACAGCACGGACTGGAAGGGGCCAGGGGTCAGCTAGAAAAAAGGTCCAGATCCAACATCTTTGACAAAAGGCTTATGAGACTCAGCCCAATACGGATCATAGCTCCTTGTCATTGTGTAACTAAAGTTTTCTACAAAATGAGAAAGCTCTGAGTCTGTGAGAAGCAACACAAAGCTCTAAAGCAAGTAAGCAGACTTAAGAGGTTAGTTATTTAGATCCACATGCTGTTCCTAAAGGCCAAACATGAACTTACATGCCCAAAACTCTTTTGAACCGAATTAAAACTTGTGTGTTTATGACTAAATGAACTTTTTTATATTACCACAGCAGAGTTTAATGAGTTAAAACTAACTTTGCATACATTTTACCACTTACATTCAGATGAAGAAAAAACGCAACTTGCCATGAAACATTTGGCATCCATTCATGACCGCGACAACAACAGAATTAGCCCCACTAGAGCTGCATTTTTACTGGCTATAAATGGCTCCATATAAACCACAAGTTGTATATTCAAACAGGCTGAACAAAGTTTATAACCTTCCTCCCACAAAGTACTCGATTAAAAAGTTCCGAAAACGTGAAACACGGATAAAAACACTTCTGAAACTCACCGCCACCTCCACAGCGTAACTTAGCATGGCTTCGAAAAATGTGAAGGTGTTAGAAGAATCCCTAGATTTTTAAATTACAGACGAATGCTTTTCAAATGAACTTGAAACAAACAAGTTGGGCGGAAGGTTCACAGCGAAACCCTTTCACAGTATTATCTAATATCTTATCAACGGCAACCAGGCACATAGGGTAAAAATCACAGAGTAACTCAGGATGTGATGCTATCATGATATAAAGGGTTCTACAAAACTTAATATATTGCTAGACAATTATGATGCATAACAATGTCTATGTACCAGAGGAAGAAAAGAAAATAGCAGGGATTAGGTTTTTATCAATCACATTGTGGGTGTTAGTTTCACAGAATTAAAAAACTGGGATGTAACAAAGTCCAAAAAAGTGCATATAGTCAGTGCCTGTTTATCACACACACACACACACACACACACACGCATGCACTTACACACACACACACACACACCAACTGCAACTTGTCTTCGTCTTTGAGCGCTGTATGCTAGTGTAAATTAGCTATAAACATACTGACCTTTGGATGTCTCAGCCTGCTGATATGCTCTTACAATATTGTAATGTAGCACTTAAGCTAATCAGCTCTACCCTGCAATACAAGAACATGTCCTATGCATTATTAAAATGATGAGGATTATTTTTACCCAGAAGCTGTGTGGCTGGAAACATTAAAAAATTGCAGTCAGAGTTTCCATTCAAACTCAAAGAGCTAACATCAATTAGCTAGCTAGCTACAACTTTGAAAATCTACCATGGACAGATGCTATGTTAACTGACAAAACCTAATTTGAATGAGCTCAAACTGAGAAGTCTGCTTTTATCTACATTTGTTTGAAATCAAGTCCTTCTGTTTCAAAAATGGTCACTGTATTTACGTAAGTCTTATAACTGACACTGTTACTAATGTGAAAAGCTTAACATGTGGCTCAGGTTACCAATCAGGTGACACACGAAGCTTCAGGTGTCCTCCTGGATCAACTCTTCACTTAAGTTTTGCAATACAAACAATAAATATTTAGTATCTATTCAGTATATATGCATTTTTGTCAACAAAATGTGTATATATTGTGTTTTTTGGATAATCTCTCTGTATATATGGCATCCTCTGCGGTTCTGAAGGAAAGTAATCCCTCTTCTGTTGCTCTACCCTTTTTCCCCATTGATGTTTCATTTGGGGGAGTTTTTTCATAAAAGACAAACAGGACAAAACCAAGGTTGAGTTGTTTTAGCTCTTAGTTTTACAGGAAATAAATCACTTTGTATCTTTAACTTTATTGGTGTGTGATATTTTTAGTTTAATGGTAATAACTTGTGCCACAGTATATTCTTGATCAATTTTTAAATCACATTGCTGCGATATGAGTCTGCTGAGTTGGTGATATGAAATCATTGCCCAGCCCTATATTTCATTACATAAAAGCTTTTTTAGTAAAGAGTTTTTCTCTGAACCTATAACTGGTCTATAAAAACCAACAAAAACAGAATATAAACTTTAACAGCATATCAAGCTGAAAAGTGTGCCGTTTTAACATGACTTGCATATCTGTGAAGAGCTGCACTTGCTGAGTGTAGAACTATTGCATTCTGCTTAAACAAACCAACCAGCAATGCAGCTACACTTAGTTATGGAAAAGATAAAAAAAGTATCCAGCTTGGATAAACTTTAGGTAAAGTTTCATTAAACTTACCCATGGAGTGCTGTGTCAGTGGTGTAGCTGCTCTGTCCGTGTCTGTGTCATCAGTGGTTTGAGTCCTTCAGAGCTCCGCTGCTGCTTAGTTCACTTCCTGGCATGTCACTTTAGAGCTACTGTATAAATGTGTCATGACGCCCTCCCTTCAACCACAAGAGAAACTGACTGCAGCACTCAAACAAACACAGACAGGAATATAAACCAGTAAGCAAACAAGAATCATGGTTCTATTCGCCAAATGAAACCTATGAAAAACACTTTTTAGCAACTTTAACTGTATCATACTGTTATTTGAACCTTAATATGAAGGATTTTGGTTGTTAATGACAAAATGAAGACAAGCTGGGAAATGTACATGCAAGAAGTTTACTGGCTGTATGACAACAGCCAGATCATCATAACCGACTTCCCCTTTAGTGTAGGTCCACTTCGGCCAACGTCTGGCCAGCAGTTATTTCATAATTACCCACCCACACTCCCTCTGGTTGTACTGGAGCCTGCTATTCAACCAAACAAGCTCTAAGTGTGGTGAATAGAAAATGCATTTTAACCTCCTTATACCCTGCATACTTATGTGAGGACATGAGGATTTATATGAGGACATTACATTTTTGCCTTTCTGCACCATGTTACTTCATTTTTTAAAAACTTTTACCCATATAAGGACATAATTTTTTTGCAAAAAGGACTTCCTGTACAAAGACAAAGTTTAGTTATTGTACTTATTAGGTCCTACTAATCCCAAATAGCTAGGTGAAAAAAAAATGCACACCAAACAAAAGCTCAGGTCTAAGGAGATTAAAAAAAGACTCAGTGTGAACACCAGACAATAGTGTTTTTTTACGCTATCCAACAGTACTAAAGTGTTGGTGAAAAAAGCATTTTGTATTATATGTGTTATAATTAAATATCCTAATAAGGGGTATGAATTGAAAAATCCATCCCTCTTAGATGAATCGATGAATATAAATCACTCTTTTACAGCCCAACTATATTGAAATTGCAGGTATTTTTCTGCACTTGTTCCATAGCTCAAATGTCTTCTGTTCTCTTTTGATCAAAAAAGATGTTTATAACAAGGGAGGTTTATAGTTTATATTTTAGTGTGGTGATCATGCCCCTTATTTTTGGATAGGAACTGCCTGATGGATTTCTTTTGTAACAAACAAAAGCTTTGTTGAAATTCAGTGTTGGTTTGGAGTGTATGCGTATTCTGAAGTTCTTATAAAAATGCTAAATGTTATTATATCCTTAGTACACATACAGTGAACATTTATGAAGTATTGTCAAATCAGCATCGTTAACATTAATTGTTTCTAGCCATAGTCTTCCTTCCCATCAATGCTGAGTAAATTAACTAAATGGTCCTTTACATTTACAACTTGCAGGACTTTGACCCATGAATCCAGGGTTGGACTCCTTCTGGGAACAGATTTGGGCAACAAAAGCAAGCTAGGGGAAAAATTATCATGCTGACTGCCACAAAGATTAAGTGAGAATTGGATTACAATAAAAACCGGGTCTCTTTTCATAATGTGTTCTGACAGCCAAAAAGATAACACCTTTATTGTAAAAAAAAAAAAAAAACGTCACAAAATTTATTTAACTCGGTTTGTGTGAACAGACAGACATCTGAGAAAAGTGCATTGCTAATGTAGGTCGCTTTGCAAGCTGGATCCCTAATTATGTGATCAGCTGCAGCACATTGACAACAATGCCAAAACAGGCAGCTAATTTTGCCTATAACATGCATCAGCTTCTGACATGGGTACCAGCATCAGTGGCTCAGCACACTGAACTTAACTATAGCTAACTTTTTTTTTTTTTACTGCTGTAGGCATCTGCATGCCTACACTGCTTGGATCACTGCAATTTCTTATTAAGCTAATTTTTTTATTTCACATCATCTGTTTAGTTTTTTGTTAAGTGGCCCTACAGTTCTTGTGTTTCCCGAAACAGTCCTGCCCAGTTTTTTATGTGTTACAGACAGGCTGCACATTCCTCCACAGATTTTATGGCTTTGAGTTTTGTCACTCTGGTATCTGAGTGTATTTACTGTTGCTTATCTTTGACAGTAAAGAGGGAGTAACTGCATTGTTTCAGGCTCCATGTGAGCTTCACAGAATGAATCAGAGCCTTCCTCCATCACAGCTCGCCTGCCTGCAGTGTGTGTGTAGTCTGGCCTCTGTACTGGTTTGGGAAATTTGGAACACCTTGCCACAAGATAAACAACCCCTCTTCTAAAATTAGCATTTAACAGCCATCCTGGCACAAAAGTTTAGAAACAAATAACTTTAAGAGTATTGTACGAAAGTATTGTAGATGCACCACAAACCCTTTAAGTAATGACTTTGGCCCATAATTAACATCATTTACTTTCTAAGCAAAAACGACAACACCCACACAAACACACCCACACAAACACACACACACACACACACACACACACACACACACACACACACACACACACACAAAATCACATGAACCATCACACACAAACTCTGTAACAATACTGGCCCCTTCTGCATGGTGAACACAGCTGTTTCAGAGATGTTTGAGCATTTAAAAAAATGGGACAAAAATGGCAAAAGCATTAGCAAAACCCCACTCATAATCTCACTCTTTTGTTGATGTATTTACCTGTCACAGATTTGTTGAGTTTGGACTCCTTTTGTGTTCTTTGCAAGAGAAAATCTGAGATTCAGCACAACTGGTCCCTGTAAAATGTGGTGGTTTCACTTAAAGTCAAAAATAGAGCTCTAGCTCCACAACAGAACCAGCCTTCCCAACCAGAGTAGACACAGCACATAGTAGCACGTGGGATTACAACTAGTCATTAAAGTTCCTGCTGCTGTGCAGTAATATCTGCTGGTCTGTTCCACTGTATGAACCTTGTTGCCTCTGAAGTAAAGCAGCAGCCCACAAGACTCTCGGTTTTATTTAGCTTCCCCGTCTCTGGTGCAGAGCTCTTACTGCTGCTGCACTGAGTCTTGATGGGAAAGTAAGAAAGTCTAAACACTTGTGCCTACTTTCGTCCTCACCCGGGGAAATTCCAAATATGCAGACTTCACTTGCAGTTTTTTGCTGGGTTTTTGATTATTTTTGAGGTCATATATCAACGGAGGAATCACACGTCTGTGCAGCAAATGAATCTCATGTTCATCAGACACATATTTATTTGCAAAATGTACTTTTTTCGTGTTTTTTATGTGAAACTGCACAATTTGTAAAGCACATTTTATATAAACAAATTGTAATACAGGGTGCTTCACACATATGCTCACAATGCAGCAGAAACAGAAACTTAAGGGAACAAAAAGTGATTGCTAAAATAATTACATAAGTTTCAATAAAAGTGACAAATTAATTGTGAATTACTTTTTGGTTAATATATAATTTATATACACTAGCATTTGTTATTACCTGTATTGATAGTGTTACTGCTGTAAATTAATCACAAAATGATGTTATCTGTGAAACAGAAGAATACTATCAGCACTCTAGTTACCGTTGAGAAGTACAACTGTACCTTGCACACAGGTTACACAGGTCAACCTACCAGTATCTGGAGGTGAGAGCCAATAAAACAGGAACTGGAGCAGTGTGTGAGTGCACTTGTGAGCAAGACGGAATGTAATCATATCACTTCTGCCGAGTAACAGCCCAAAACCGCCTTAAACTTGCTTTTGTAATCTCCACCTTTGATCAAAACCTTTGATCTCTGCATGGTTAAAGTTCAACTTTTCAGGCATACTTCAATAAAATACCACATAGAAAATTCCAGAAGTCTCTTCATTTGCACTTTTTCATCTCTATTCTGTAATTCATTACTTTGCTCATTCACTCTCAGGCTCCATTGACCAGAGCTGTGCTCTCAGTCTACTTGAGCCAGGGAGGAGGGGCTAAGGTGAGAGAGTATTTTTGAACAACCACTGACAAGTCTTTTCCAGTATACCCTCAATGATATTGATATACCCTTGATTTTACTGCCATGACAAGTTAATGTGTCTGCTGTTAAAGTGAATTATTGCATTTAACAAAAGAAAAACTCTGGAGTTCACGGCACTGCCTGTTGTACTGATACACTGTGAATATTGGAGAAATCATTACAGATTAAATGTTTATTTGTTTACCACTCTCAAACAATAGTTAGAGTTTGAAGTTAGAATAGACGGATGTTCATTAAGATTTAACAGTTAATAGTTAGAGTTCATAATCATACAACAGCACAGCTGTGTAAGGTTAAATTCTGCAAGAGACAGTAAATTTATCATCTCTACAGCTGTAAATAGAGCTGAGTATTCTGTAACTTGTCATGTCTATATAAAGTCCAGAAACCCATTAGCTCAGTTAAATAACGTGAGTGTTCGAATCGATTGCAGTCAGAATGTCTGTCAACCACCACTATTTCCTGTTTGGGGAGTTTTTGGGTGCACCACCACTGCTGCTGCTGCTTTGTAAAAGGTCTCTCAGATTTGACGAAACAATATGCAAATATATTTTTGAATAAAAAGTTTTTTCTCACATTTTTTTTGTGTGGGAGTTACCATACAATGGCTCATTTGCATGATGCAGTCTTCTTCTGAAGGGACATGGGGAGACAGATTTAGGAAAGGTGTAGGTGTGTGTGCAAACATGTGGTGGGTATGTGTGGAGGTTGAAGGTATGTGGACAGATGGTACTGAAACTACTCAGGTTGTTTTTTTGTTCAACAGACGATGAGTAGACTGACATTTGACAAACTGCGTCGTAATGTTAAGGGGCTGTCTAATATATGCACATTTTTGTTTATCTATGATACATTTTATTGTTTGAGAATTTAATGGAAACTTATGCTGTAATGATATGAAAGGTATTTCTTTTCATCCACTTGACTGACAAATTTTACAACTCCTCCTGTTTGATAGTTTCACTTCTTCAATTGCTACAAATGAAAAGTCAAACTGCAAGCAGTTGTTATAGAGCCACTCTGGGAGATCAGCTGAGTGATTCTTTTTTTTCCATGAGTCTCTCAGCTGCATTTTTTTAAAAAAACCTTATAAAATGATGACTAGCTTTGTGGAGTAAGTCTTTGTGGAAGATATACAAATATAAATTTCCCATGTAGTAAAACCCAGTGTGTAAGGGTTGTTATCATTTATGTTTACATGTATTTGAGCTATGTAACCTAATACACTAATAACAACAAAAACGCGGGTTTTTCAATTTTTTTTTCAGGATTTGTTATTTCCTGGAACACAACTTTAAAAATCTTGATGACTCATCCTGTACTCAGGGCTGTATACGAATTTGGCTTTCAATGAAATGCTGTTCTTGGGGCAGCTGTAGCTTAAAAAGGTATGTTTGTGTCATGAAGTTGCAAGAAACAAAGGACCCAAGCACAGACAATGTCAAGGGGGCTTCAACAAAAAGCGAGCTTTATTTCAAAAGAAGCTGGTAAGACTGAATAAAAGACGGACAAAACAACTGAAATACTACCAACCAAGATGCGGGGAGTGCAAGACCAAGGGCATAATAGGACATGACAAGGCATCACAGGACATGGCAGGACACAGAGCATCAAGAACAACAGACGATCTGACCCCGACAAAGGGGAAACACAGATACTATATACACACACTAGGACAATCAGACACAGGTGGGAGAATCACACAGCTGGAGCACATAAGGGCAGGGCAGGTAATCACAAAAGGAGGGAAACTTGACAGAGCATGGAAAACACGACAGAACGTGACTTACCAAAATAAAACAGGAAACAATGAAACAAGGACACACACAAAAGTAAACTTGACACATAACTCAAAAAAACAACTGAACTAAGACCACTCAACCAGCGTATCATGACAGTTTGTGAAAGAGGAGTTCAGAGTCCAGCAAGTCTAAAAAATTCCAGACAGAGGTCCGACATAGCAGAAGCAAGCAGAGAGTCAGTCAAAGCCTGACTCACACTACAGGTTTATTGAGCCGATTTTACTCCGATTCGGCCCTCCTGACAATTGGCCCTGATCTTGCTCTTGGACCAAGATTGGGCCCGATTGTGAGACCAGATTATCTCCTAGTGTGAGTGGATGATGGATCAATCTTAAGCCCCATGATCGGCCCTCCTTCAAATCAGAGGCGCCGCATTATTTTTCAAACATGTTTGATTTTTATAGGGATGATTACGCCACTCATTTTCGCAGAGGATGACAATAGCCAATCAGAGAGAGCCGCCTACGAGGGATCGGAAATGATCACTGGAAGTTATCAGAGACGAAAAGGGCAACCACGTAACGTAACATTAAATTGAATTTCTCACCTCCAGTTCTCTTTGTAGAATGGACAACCCATGTTGTCCACGTCTCCCCGACTACTTTCTCATCCAGATTATTTTAGCCCTTTTCCTTTTTCACTGCAAATATTGACTACAGCCAGCAGCACCGCTTTAGGCTTCATTTTTGTGCTTTTGTTTACATTCGCTTCCTTGTGAGATGACATAGGATCATGTGGTACTTCGCTCTCTGGTCCGATAATCCTGATGAATTTCTGTATTGTGTGCTGGTCATTATTTTCAAATATTGTACTGTGTGCGTGTTTAAGATTTAAGATAAGATAATCTTATAAGATTCTCCTTATGTGTGTGATACAACCCGATTTCAGAATCTTATAAGATTTTTAAAATCCTGTAGTGTGAGCCAGGCTTAAATGGGAAGCAGGGCAGTTGAGAGGCAGGACAAGGAGCTGGAGACAGGAACCAGAGACAGAGCAGATGGACTGTAAAGGGAGAGGGGACACAGATGCAGGCTGGGGTGACAAGCAATGAGCAAAATCTGCAAAAATGTAAAGTAGAAAGGCTGGAAGAGAAAACTTGACTAACACAAGATCTCAATGACACTCATGTAATCAAATGTTTTGTGTGAAGTATTAAACAGGCACATATATTTTTGCCATAAACTGACAAGCTGATCTTCTTTATTAACGTATCATTCAGCTCATGGCACAGTTTTGTTTATCTTCACTAAATTTGTAACTGTAGAAGTACGCAACATCCGGTTTGTGACACTTTCCGGTATGCCTCCTCTCATTGGCTGTTGTGGGCTGTCCGTCAGAGGCAACCTGACGTGGAATCGTAAATATTAAACATGTTTGATATTGAAAAAAATCTCATTGACACCATACACTTTGGAATTATTTGGACAAATAAATTAACCTGCCCCTGTTGGTTGGGGAGGTGCAAATCGGGCCCAGAATTTGGCTAAAAACTGTCTGGTGTGCAGAGGGCCTCAGGCAACAAGAAGATCAATTCTATCTTTGGTTTATCTGGATATGTATTAATCTGAATATAAGAGCATGTTGTTTTCACATCTTCTTAATTAGGACTTTTTCAACATTAAGCATTCCCTCACTGAGACGTGATATTTTTCAGGTCCAAGGAGCATTTTTATGACAGTTACACATCAAATTCTGAATATTCATCTCAATCCGTGCTTTTACTGCACTTTGCACCTCATGGCTTCTTGCCTTTATTCGGATTGTGCATTGCCTAGCCAACAGTCTAAGACTCAGGTATACAGGCTCAAATGAAAAAGTCAGCATTTATGCTCAGAAACACAGCTACTTTCTCTGCAAGAAATGTCAGTTGGAGTTTGTCAACACACCGTATTCAAAGTTCCTCTCAATCTCCATTAATAAGAGGGAACTGTGGTCAAGCAAACTATAGAGTGAAGGAAGAGAGCAAGCTGTGCTGGTGAGAACAAATGTGTCATTCAGATGAATGAAACTGTGTTTTCTGATTGTTACTCTGTGGCTATATTCACAAATAAAGCACAAATAAACGCGCCCACACCTCTTTGCAACCTGTGGGGAGGGGGTGTAGTGCCGGATTTTGAGTGAATTTACAGAGCTTCATCCTGTTCACTGTTCCTTTCTGCTCTGCGTGTGTCTGTTTTCATCAGAGAGACTTAGTAAGAGCAGAGGATCAGCACAAAACAAGCACATTTCAACAAACCAGGGAATCGAAACAGACAAACTGACAACAAGGAAGGGGGAGACAAGGAGGACAGCGAGACACATGTGAAGGACATAAGGGCACGGCAAGCAATCTTACAGGAGGGAAACTTACAGGATGTGAGATCAAACACAAGACAATAGTTACCAAACTAAAACAGGAAACGGGGAAATATGAAAAACAAAAATGTAAAAACACTGGAAACTTGAAGGTTGTGACAGCAGCATGAAAATGTTTTGGGTGATGTGCCACTTTTGCCCCAACTAGTTGCGTCACAAATATTTTCAGCAAATTTGTATTATGCAGCATGTTTCTTAAATGCTTCACTTGTGTTTCAAAATTGATGCACATGTTTTCTTGATATGCTTGTGTTTTGACTATTTGCACATTTTCTTGGGTTGTAGTGCAGTTTTCTGCCACTAGGGACTTCTGCTCCCTGTGGAGGATGCTTAAACAGCAAATTCTATCATTAAAATGGATGAAGTGATGAGACCCAAGCAGAGTTCTGAATGGAAATTTAAATCTGTTTTAGTGAGCATCGCATTGACTTCTGATTGAACCAAATTTTATGGTCAAAGTGAAAGCGTGGGAAAAAAGTAGTAGGTTTTTAAATTTTTTTCTAAGTTGACTGGCTGAGGCCACTTTGAGAACTTACGCACTTGGATCTAAGTGATGACGTTTTGGATAGTTTCACTTGTGGTTTTCTAAAAAAAAAAGTATATTTAGTACCAAATTAGTCTTCTGAAGGTCGTTTATGTGGGTGGGGGGAGAGTGTGTGTGTGTGTGTGTGTGTGTGGTTGTGTGTGTGTGTTTCCATTTATGCTAAAAAAAACTCTTAACATCCTGTGTCTGAAAACACATGCAAAAATGACTTTAAGCTTTTCTACATTCTGACCACTTCAGGCTTTTTGAAACTGTCCATTGATTTATAGTTTTGTTTCACCAAAAGTTGTAGACGGATCAGAAGGATAAAAAATGTGGAACTCAAAACAAATTCAAATCCACTGTCAGAAAGCTTCATTTTCAATAATTAAAATAAACAATTAATTAATTTTGTGACTCTGAGCAAAAAATAATTTTGTTTCAGTCATAAGTGACAGGTAATAGATTCATCTGGCTCAACAAAATTTTTTAGCCGACACTTCTGAAATAGCAGCTGATGGGAACATTTAATAAAGCTTTTTCATTTCTACAGCATTCAAGGTCATATGTTAATTTAGTTTTACTTTTAACTAATCTTTCCTAATAGATGTGCCATGTAGTCCAGCCTACAACACTATGACAGGTCAACTCTCCCTCGTACCAGCAATGAGCACCGGTATGTGTGGCTAAAATGAAAACAAAACTTCTGGGTGCTGTTTAAAACAAGCAGAATCATATTCAATGCAATAAGATTTATAAATTCATCCTTACTCATTGATGTGTGGTTCGCTTTGCTGCATAAATCTGGGTAATGATGGTAATTACTAAGGTGATGATTCATCTTCTGGAACCAGGATTGTTCATCATCCCTGTGATGACCTAAACTTTATGTTGAGGATCATCACTTGTGATTAGAGTTGAATCCATGGCTACGACTCAGACATCAAACAGCAATCATTGCGGTAGAAGAGCCTGTGCGCTCCAATACCAAAGGAGGTGCATCAACTCTCGACATACTAAGCACATGCTGGTTGTTTTCTATGAGATTTAAAGGGTTGTGTATCATGAATTCATACCTCAAGGTCAGACTGTTAATGCCAAGTACTACTGTGATGATCTAAGGTATCTGAGGAACAACAATTATAATTATAGCAGGCATGGGTTTTGTTATTTATAGGATCAGTCTCTTTACTTTTTTTGTTGCACCTCACAACACCAGAGTTTGACTGCAAGCAAGCCAGCTGTGAAAGCACGCAAAAGGAGAACTAAGTCATTTCCCCTCGAATTTCTCAAGAATTCCCATTTATGCCCCTTAAAATACTTAAATAACACTTTTAAAAGAAAATAAAAAAACAGGAATATCTTAGTATAGCACATATTTACACTCAAAGTACCTTTTGTTCATTCTTACTTTTTTTGAAAATGCAACACCACTTATCACTGTCCTCCCCTCGTTCCATAATTTATCCTTTTGTCTACTTTGTTGAATTTTTCTACTTTGACTCTTGTGTTTTGCACATGATGATATTTCACTTTGACTCTTGTGGCAGTTACCACTGCAAATTCACCATGCACAGCATCTTCAACCAATGAATGCAGAGTTCCTCCTCTGCGGTGGCCACATTGTTAGATGATCTTGGCCTTCACAACAGAGAGGCCTGTGCACAAACTCAATCCAAACCCATAGAACATTTGTAGTTTTTATGTGACTGTGAACTATGCAAAACTAACTTAATTTTCACTTTATAATCTTTTGCTACACCAACATGGTGTGCTGATTCCTTAATTGACTTGTGTTTTGGAAAAAAAAGCAGCAAAAACACACTACACTCTGGGATTCCAAAGAAGCTGAACAAAAATAAAATAGGTCTGTTTCCGTCTGTTTGCATGTCAGATCAGAGAGCCAGCGTGCGTTTGCCTTTGTTTGTATGTATTTTTGAGTGTGTTAAAGGGGATGTTGCTGTTTCCCCTGTAGTGACAGTAACAAGCGGCCGTCCCACGTGTCACATCGTCGCTTCTCCTCCCACGCTTCTCACAGAGAGGAACACACAGTGCTATTATTATCACTGACAGGAAACATGTTGAACCACACCAGCAAAGCGAGCCGACTCTCACTGTGTCTTTGTCTCTCTGCCTCTGACTCATGTCTTCCTCTCTGTTGTTAGACTGATGCTCTGTACTTTCAGCTCTCTTTCTCTTGGTGTCTTGGTAACTTTCTATTTCCTGAAAGTTTTTCCCCTCTTGTAATGCTATCGCTCTCTTCATGCATCAAGTCTGTCTTTCGGTCTTGCTTGGCTTGCAGTTTTACTGTAGATGATACAGATGATCAGTCAATACAACACACCTCTTTCTCTGAGAGGTTTTGATTAGGGACTATTTTTTTATCAAGAAAACTATATTTTTTTCCTCATTTAGAACTTATTTGCATTAGCAGTCATATTTTGCAGGAAAATACAACATTTGATCGAGATAAATGTTGACATCAAACTTATATCCAAAACTGTGAGGGTCCTTTAACTATATGCACCCTTGGCAACTATAATTCTTTTTTGATGGTTCTTTTTATGTTGTGGATGTAAAAACCCTTTTTTGCCTTTAATAAGAGAAAACAACATATCCGTGTGACTCCTCATCAAAGGATGCATCATGATGAGTTGAGGAGACATATCAATTCTTTCTCCCTTATATAGAGCAAAGCCTCACGTTCTGCCCTGCCCACTACTGCTGCTCTCATGCGGTCGACCGGTGCAAGAGCAGAGTGCAACAACATGCTAATGTTAACGTTGGAAGACACATGGAAAGATATAACTAAATGTGTTTTAACTTCTGTTAGAAGCAGAATCACGAGTCTGCTGTGCACCAAAATTGACCACTAACTGAAATGAGAATGGTAGAAGTGATTAGCAATTGTAACCCGCGGTTAGCTTTGAACTTGCAGTTGCAAACACAGCTCTGGTGGTTTTGCTGATGTGAACTCTCTCGCTCTCTATATTGAAGTCTGCTCTGTGCTAGAGTTTTTGGGTTTCTTATATTTGGCCTGTAATTGGCTTTTTGTACCAATGTGATGTACCAATTCTAGGGTACATTTGAATTTATGCAGGAGCACAGACATCGCTCTTTTCAGTATAGGACTACGAAAACATCTCACTAGTGACAAACTTTGCAGAGATGCTGTCATTTGGCTTTTTTTTGGAATTTGACATCTTGGGGGGGGGGGGGGGGGGAAAAAAAAAGCAAAACAACAAAATCTTGTTAGTAAAACCAGTAATAATTATTTTTGGCCAATTAAGGGAAATATGTCAATAAAACATTGTTGATAAGGTGATAATATGGCAGTAAAAAATTATTACTATATTATCTCCTCCAAATTTTTTATGGCAGAGTTGTTTGTAATTCGTCACTTATTTACAGAACCAGCATATCAGGATCGACAGTAAAATTTATTTGCAGTTGTGTTTCAGGTAACTCGATCAATATTAAGGGGAGTATCAAATCTGTTTTAGCCTTGGGTAGCTACTTGTCTCTTAAGCAGCCAAGTGCTCCTCTATGTTTATGAGCCAGCTGCTAACTGTGTCCACCTGCTGGTTGGTGCAGAGCAGGTCGTGTACAATCAGCTCATCAGAGCTTTTCACTGACAACAGCTGCATCTTCTGAAAATTACACTGTTGACGCTGATGAGAGTAAGTCAATGCAGAATCAAAACTGGAATAACAAAACAGTAAGCTTGAAGACCAGCCTGATACCACACACATGCCAGTCCCATTCCACCACGCAAGGTCACATTTTGTCCTTCCTGTATGAAAAAACTCTTATTTCAGTTTTTTATTGTTACAGTTTGGTTAGGTTGAGGCACCAAAACTACTTGGTGAGACTTAGAAAAAAAGATTTTCAGAACTACCTCAGGGAAATTCCGGTGTTTCTAATCCTGGGCACTATTTTAACACGTTTTTATGTACAAATGACTGGTACTTACCAAGAGATCGTATGCTAGTGTGTTTTGGGATGACAAATTTAGTTTTAGTAACATTTGTTTGAGATTGTGTCACTTAAATACCTGCAAGAAACACCAACAGGTCACACAGCCAAAGATGGTGTTTATTTCATTTTTTATAAAAACTTAAAGCAGATCAAGTCATATTGCATCTCTGCATGCTGTTGAGTAAACACCAAAAAATGGTACATAGAGACACATCTTTTTGCACATCATAATATCTTTTCGATTACATTTTTTGTTTTCTTCAACACAGCTGATATTAGACTCTTTCCAGTTAATCATTAATGTGAGGGCAGGATGTCTGCAGGTCCTATAAAAAGCCTAAACATGTTTTCAGTTCAAATCTACAAAAAACAAAAAACAAAAAAGTCTCACAGTTTTTCCACACATGAATCTGTTAATTTAATGTCAGTATTTCATATTATTTATATTCAGAAAGTAAAATTGTGTTTGTGTAAATGTTTATGCACAAAACTTACATCAGTCATCAGGGGGAATATTTTTTAAACATCAAAGAATGAATAAACATTTTCAAATTAGATTTGTTTCTGCTGATTTATAGATAAAAGATGTGAAAAAATGTTCTGTGTTATTGTTTTAGAGGGCTTAGTTGCAATAAACAAACAAACAAAACAAACAGTAATTTAAGTTGTCTGTTACAGGAAACCCTAATCTTTATTACCTGCGTATTGTTAGTGTCAGCTTTCACCTGCCTCAGCTTGGATTTGATCCCACTCTATGTTCTTGCTTAGTTTTGTGTAAGGTGCTTTCCCATGAGACTTTCCTCAGCACTAATTATCATAGATAAGCACAGAGGAGAAGACTGGACTTACAAGGAAGTTTCACTGTAGTCCAAAAGTCCCCTAATACCTATAAACTTCTCACTGTGAAGAAAGACTGTATTTGTACTTGAGTCTCCAAAATGTTCACACTTACACCATATTTAAAGTAAGGAAATATTTTTAGGCAGAAATAACACTAACCGTTGGTGTCCTGTATTATATGTTGACATAACACAGTTTGGTAAACAGTATTCATATAACCCACATGGAATGTTAAACCAGGTTACTGAGAGTGTGTGCAAACTATGGCTGAGGAGAAAGATGCTGCCCTCTGGTGACACATTAAGAACAAGGCTGGGACAATGAGCCTTTTCATGAAGACTGATGAACAACTTGTACTCCAATATGAACTGTGCAATAGTTCCATCTAGTGGTTACCATCAGGCACTGCATACAGTTTGTAAACAACTTTTATAACAATAGTTCATTGGACTACTATGTGAATTGATGAACACAAGAAAATTAGAAAGGGTGGACATTATGTACTTTTATGAAGCGATCATAAAAAGCACACGGATAAGAGTCTGCTCTGCAAATGCTTGAATTTAATAGCATACTGCCAAATGTAAGCCTTTTCAGAAGAAAATGAGGGTACCGAAAACCATGCTAATCTCCTTGTAAAACCCAGTTTTAAAGTGCTAAAACAAACCTGAGCTGATGAAAACAAGCAGTTACAAAAAGCTGGAATTAAAATATATCAAATTATGCAAAACAAGAGCAACAACAGCGGAGAAAACAAAGTATTCTAACAGTATTATTAGTAAAAATACTGTAATAAGTAATAAGAGTAAAGTGATGAAATAATCACTTTGCAGACAATATGTAAAAGGACTTTTGCAGTGACGGATGGTTGTAGTCTTGACAATAACTGGTAGATGGATCATCTGTTTTGTGCAGATATACAGACTTAGCAGACAGTGACTTCCTAATTTGAGTGTTTCCTCTGGCACCAACCAGCATCTGCGAGGTGGATTGGTTTGAAACTTCATAGAGTCAGTTATATCTCCTAAACTTTAATTATAATCACACTGGTGATCCCTCAACCTCTCATCAAGCGCCATCATCAGGTCAAAGTTTCAGTTTGTCCAGTATTTTGTTCATGGCTAAATATGTGGAAAACTGATGATTGAACATTAGCCAAGAGTGTGACTGTAATCTGCGTTCAGTGCTAATTAGCAAATGCATGCTAACATGCTAAAGTGAAATGGTAATCATAAATGCTATATCCTCTGAACACCAGGATGGTAGCATTGTAAGCATGCTTGTCTACTGAGATCAGCTTTAAGCTCAAAGCATCATGCCATCGTTTAGGGCATAGAAATTGGTAGGGACATGATTCTGCTGGTACACATAGCTTTCTAAATTGTCTTTAGCAATACATTTAAATAACAATGCGTCTTCTCAGTGAATTTGGTACATGAAACAGGATACAAACTGTAAACAGATCCTGTTCCCTATTACAAGTCCTGTCAAACCCAGTACTTCTGATAAGATCCACTTTGTCCTTTTTTGCTGACGTGTGAGTGGCTGTATCCACATGCGGTAGCAAGTCACGTGTGAGTTTGTATTTATGTGTGTGTGCCCAAGCACATGTGTTTGTGTATTTGGCAGTTAGACTAGTTTGGTGATGTGCTCAGTCAGAATAGCAGCCAAAGACAGAAAGTTGGGCATTCATTCTTAAAAATGTCAGAGTATCATTGTAAGAAACTATTTTCTAAACTGCTAATACATAGATTCAACAGTAATAATAATAATAATAATGAGAAGAAGAAGAAGAAAAAAACTCATAGTTTTCCTTTAGTGTTCACATGGCACCCTTGTATGTATTTTTTTGTCAGGAAACAGAGGCAATCCAAGCATATTTTAACTCAAATAGAGGACAGGCAGGAGGAGTTGTAGGTTTCATAAAATAGTTGACTTTACTAGATATGAAAGTGCAGTCACTAGTCTATCATAAATGCAGAACACTCAGCTGTCAGAGGGGCCTCAGCAGACCCATGGATTGCATTTAAAGATAAGAGGGTTCTATTGGAAGAAATTATATATGGTTTCATTTTCATAAATACATTTTCATTTGTGTATAGTCACCTCAAAATATGAATCATTGTGTTTTTGTCATCTTAGGAGGAGCCCTCTATAACCATAACTCCTACCACGGTGTGTGTGACAAGTTGCACCACCATGTTTCCACAGTAGGCCAGAACAGCCAAAGCAAACACTGGCTGTATAGAGGACCTTTCAGATTTTTCACAAGTTTTGAAACCACCATAGGTTCTACAGGTTCCTACATGCTTTGATGATGACAATGAGCAGAGGGGTATTCAGTTTGTAGTAATCTGCAACCTCACTGCTAAATGCCAATAAATGCTACACTTTGAACCCTTGATGGGTCCAAACTGCTCAGCACCTAAAATGTGTCCTTGCCATGTCTCCTTCTCTCCCCTTTTAATTTTCAAGCTTTGGACACATTTGTCAGGAAATGGAACAAAGCCTTGCTAGAAAGCCATCAGGGATCAAAATAGTACTTTTTGGGAGCCAGTATAACATCAAATAAAGTGGGAAAACCCAATAAAATCCAGCAAGAAAAGACAGTGTTTCCTCTAATGAAACTTTTACATGCTGAGTTTATTCTGCAAACACCATTACAGCATGACCAAACAATATGTCTAGCGTTAAGCAGGTCTTAATCCCTGAAAAGCTCTCCTTCTGCATTGCATAAATAGGATAATTGTCAATTTACAGAATAATGGGATGGAAAATAGGGAGAGAATGACTAATAACAGTTGATCTTATTAACTTCTTTGTACAAGGTCTATTCTTCTGAATCTCCAGCTAAGTTATTATATTTCATCTGAGTATAAAATTTAAGAATGGAGGATTACTTTAGATTACTTTGTTTTCACTTATTTTGTGACCAGATCTAAAACAACTAACATATTATAGCACAATTTAAACTTCAGTTAGATCTGCATAAAGTTTGAGGACTTATCTCAATCCTAAAGTCACATACTGCACACAGTAGCTGTGGTTGGCAGATGCAGATGTGGCATCCACCCAAACCTTCCTCTGGCTGCTGACAGGTCCAGACTTAGACCTGACATTAGAGAATTTATTTATAGTTTCTCTCTCTCCTGCTTTATACTATCATCTCAGTCCCTGCAGGCAGTGTTAAAGGACCTCTGTTTTCTCAAGAGCAGAGTTTGGAGCTGACACTGGACCCTGAAACACAAGTACAGCCTCTATGTGCACAAAGCCGATAACTGACTTTTATCATATTAATACACCAGGCACTGGATGTAATATTAATCATCTACATAATTAACAGCATTTTGCATAATATCAGTGCGTAAACGTTTAACTTAAGCTAAAGCATTTTAGAAGGTAAGCTATTGCTAATGAACTCAATAGCAACTTGATAAGTGAAAAGCATTTTGGTTGCTTGTCACAGCGAATCTGCTATGTGTATATATATATATATATATATATATTCATATCTAAAACATTTCTTTGGTTCTTTAGTTATTTTGTGTGTAATCAATTACAGTTATTACTTTTTTTGTAGTTATTTGTTCCAAAAAGGCAGCATATTCGTTACTTTATCTAATTTCCTTGTTTCCTTGTTTTCTTTTTTTCTTGGTCTTATTACATTCAGTTCAATTTAGTTGAATACAACATTATTTATCCCTAAGTAATGAGTAACTAACACTGCATACAGTAGCTTGCCACCATAATTAACAGATACACACAAAGTAAGAAATTAAACACAATTCTGTTAATCACAAAACGACAAAAATTAATAGGCTAAATTTAAAAGAAATGTGGAATTTGTAATGAATGCATTGATAAAAAATTATAAATTCTGAATAAAAACTAAGGGCATATACAATTTTATAAGACACACAATGCAATGTGGCCTTACAGTAATGAAAAAATTAACACTGTCTCCTCTAAATTTAACAGATGTAATCTGTTGCAATCTGTTATTTGACTAAATGAACACAAGAGAAATTGCTTAGCTGTTTAAAACAGAGTAACACTAGATAAAATGTATCAACAGTAAATGTGCTGTCAGTGATGCAGCCTATTTGGAAAATTGTACTGCCACTTTAAAGCTGCTTTTACGCTGTTTCAAAATGTCATGCTGCAGGTTTTGAGGTAGTTGGGTTAAATGATGCCTATATTTTTCTATTCAGTATGAGTGTGCCACCCTTTTATTTTTTTTTGTCTCAACCGCACATTTACCACCACTCTTTAATATTTAGTGAACAGGTACTCCTCCCAAGAAAGTATGTAATGTTTTCCTGAGCAACATAAATGAAAAAATAAGACTTTCTCCAAAGTTGTAATCCTCAAGATGTATGTTC
Organism: Acanthurus leucopareius; assembly: GCA_029814765.1. NCBI lineage: Eukaryota > Metazoa > Chordata > Actinopteri > Acanthuriformes > Acanthuridae > Acanthurus > Acanthurus leucopareius. The sequence goes on from JAQMCX010000025.1 coordinate 3,502,847, forward strand.
TGGTCGATTTGGCAACATCTGTAGTTACTGGTGGTAACAACAAGTGCAATTTCAGATCCCAGAATTCTGGGGACAGAAAAACCCTCCTTGAACAGTTACCTTGTCAAAAAATAACAACAACATAAGTAACGGGTGTATTTGTTTATGGTGTAGCCAAACAAGCTTGTTATTTTAAGAAAGAAGCCAGGCTTTTACTCATCATTCCAAGAGCAATCTGACCTTAGAGTGAGCCCTTTTATGATCTGTTTTGCACCAATGTTCTTCGAGAGAAAGCATTATCTCTAAATGTTCACTTACTACCATATTTTCTTTTCCTTTGTTCACTTTTTTGTTGCCCGCAAACACTCACACTTCCGCCCACAAAAAGGAAACGGAGGAGACGAAAAAATACTGCTCTGGGAAAGTCATTTTCTCAGTAGACCTTGGTGCATTTACTCCCATAATGGCATTAAAATTATGTAATTACCTGTGATGTAATAAAAATAACCAGAAACAAAATAGTGAACTTAACAAAATGTTTATACAGTGGAGTATTTTGGGAAGGAAACTCTTCCCCCGAGTCTGACCCAAACCTCTGCTGATGACACAGAGGAGCTGTACCGGCCACGCATATAAACAAAGGTTAAAAACATAGAGCCCATTCCAATTAATGGAAAACATCTCATCATCTGTACAGCCCAGAACATGGAAACTGTTTTAAAAAAAGACTGGCCACTGTCTGTTCCTTCTCTCCATGTTTTTCTGTCTCCTTTGTTTCTCTTGTCAGTTGACTATGAGTCAGAATCTGATTATGCGGATGTGACAAAGCATTCTCTGTTTCATCGGCTGCAAAAAACAACAACAGCAAAAATGGTAATTTTCAAATTTTGATGTCTTTTGCATCTGTTCATTATCATATTTGAATAAATTATGCAACATCCCGTCTCTGACCAAAGACATGCAGGTTGGGCTTATTTGATACTTCAAATTGCAGCTGTCTGTCTTTGTGTATGTGCTCTGTGTTTGACCAACAACCTGTCTTAACTAATCATAACAAATTACATCAAAGAGAGCAGACATTTGTCTAATGATTTGCACACTTTTTTGTAATTATTCCCTTCAACTCAAACCCTCTTCTCTCATCCTCTCTCCTCTGTTCTTTCATTCCTCTGTCCCCCTTTCTGTGTATTCCAAACACCATATTTTCAAACCAGAATCCATACAATAACCTTAGCCTGTGTGTTCATAGAGTCACAGAGTAGGGTTAATGTAGGTCAGCAGCTCCAGTGAGGGGGCGGGAAATAGGCCTCAGAGCCAGAGTAGTGCCCATGTAAGGTCACTTCCTCTGCCTGAAACAGGGCCTCTTGGCTGGGCACACTGACTGGGAGTGACAGGCTCCTCTGCCTGGTAGTCTGTAATTACTGTAGGTTGGTCCAACGACGACCAGACTCTCAGAGAGCCACGTCGGTTCAAATGTAGAGGAACTTCCTTCAAATATGTTTCAAATTAGAGCTGAAACACATGTGTATAAACATGTAATCACAAGTTCACACATGTAAAAGAGGACTGTATTTAAATAAAATATATACTTACGCTTGCCCATGTACACATCCAGCACTTGTACATGAGCGAAGAAATATGTTTGTATCAACTTACTTTCAGATGTTCATATATGCAAATAAAAGCGGAAACTAGTTCAAGTTTTATATATTTGATAATAAATGAGTCAGATGAAAAAAAAAGATAGATGGATATGTATAAATATATCCATATATATGTATATGTATGGATATAAGTGCTTACACATATGTACTATTTGTACGTTATCATGTGTGCTGCTAATTTTCCAGTGTGTCATTATTGAAAGCATAGAAATGACTTATACGTTTGTGACAAAACTTCTGATTCCCACAGAAAACAAATAGAGATGTGCTGACAGGTCTACAGACGTTGTTTAGCACTGTCATAGTGGTCAGTGGTAAATGACAAAGCATATATGTATATTCTTCAAGCTTTTCTTTGAATCTCAATGATGCTTTCATGACAGTTCTGAAAACACAGAAACCTCCTAAACCATGGGACAGTACAGAGACCAGTCTGGGCTGAATGGGGTTACAGCTGAGTCAGTCACAACTGCATCAGTGGTTTTACACCCATTTCCTAGAACAGATGGCTCTACAGTAGACAGGGGTGAAGTCAGTACAGTAAGTCTGAGAGAATTTTTAGTCTAAGCCTTGCAGGAAAAAAGCACAGTTTTACTTGGGGTCTAAAAAATTGGCTAGTTTTTTTACTCTTCACATATTTATTGGACTCTAAAAAACCTTCTGATAATGAACAAAAAAATATGTAGTAAAAAATGTGTTGTAAAATAGTGTCAAGGTGTTTTTTTTAAGATGCTTTCTATAAACAGTCTCCATTACAAGGGCAAATATTTTTCAACCGTTAAGTTTTTTCACTCAGTCCATATCTTGGTCAGGGTTCTTTAAAGTAAAATGAAAAGTCAACAGCCATGCTCACAACACTGTGAACATGCACGGCACTGTTTTGTAGGATACTTAGAATAACAAATATACTCATATTTTTGGTAATTTCTTATACTTTCATTCTTATCTAAAATGCTTCACCCATTTTAAATGAAATGCCTCATGACAGACAGCACACTTGTTAAGATATTAGCATTGATAAGCTAAAAATACTTAAAAAACAATTTAGACAAATCACAGAAATTGTTGTTTTTGGCTATCCTGCAGATTCTGATGCTCATGACATTTTTTCCTTATGAGTGGCTAAGAGGTATCCGTTTGTTGTTTTAATAAATATCTTTATATAAACAGTGTTTTCATTGATCTTTTCTGCTGCCCTCAAGTGGTCAGAAAAACATTTTTATGGCTAGTTTTCTTCTACAAGCTTTTGAGACTTATGATGATTTTCAAAAAAATTCTTTGGTCAAAGAGATTCTGTTTTATGTAAAGATCATATTAGCCTTGATATGCTTTGAGAAGCAGGCCCCTGTTTGGTTCCCAGGCTAACAAAACCATAACTGATGGTGCATTTTTTTCATATTTTCCTTTAGATTTAATATTCAGTCATTTCTTTCCCAAAGGTCTGACTGTTGGCAACTTGGATCTCAAACAGTACAATGCGCATACAAACCAAAATTTTCTTACCTGTAACAACACAGTCTTTGCTCTCCTACTTGTTGGCTTTGGCACCCTCTAACTTCTTTTTATTCACTAAGATTAAGTGTGGTATTTGGGTCATAACCATTGACCAAAGGTTTGGGTTCATGATGAAATCACAAATTTGCTCCTACAAATTGGTCACAAGATTGCATGTAACTCTGGTGATTTGTGTAAATACAGTATGCAAGAAAGAGGTGTTATCTCTGACATTTGTATTTCATAATGTATGCTGGAGGCAAGATCCCAACATTTTATATGGAATACAGGACAAGCAATTTGTGGTCTGAATATGTAAGCTGAGGCAGACAAAAAAAAGGATTTAATTTAGCTGGACTTTAAGTAGACACTAGTTATACAATGCAACAGAGCCACTTCCTGCCAAGAATGAGACCACATCACATAGTATACGCTCCTTTCATATATAAATCTTTACATCATTCACATATAATTTCCTCTATTGCTCCTACACTATTTTTTAGTTCTTTCACATCATTCTGTCTAAGTGAATATTCCTATTTTTTGGAAAAACTGACTAATTTATGAATTTGCATTTGTATTTTAATCCCGCCGTGGTTCTATAAATTTTCTTGGGAATAACAGTCTGTCTGATTTCTTTTGTTTTTTGCTGGCTTGCAAAGTGATTTGTGGGTAGTCATACATATTTTCACTAACCTGAAAGCTGTTTGGCTGCACAGGTTGTTTGCTGGATCAGCTTCATAAACGACCGAAAACATGAGGTTGTCATGAGGTCACTTGCAGGTCTCCTTTACTTCCTGCATTATTTTAGGATGATGCACACACATACAAGTGTATAGAGGCTCTCTGTGGTCACAACACAAATTCTTGAGGTTACAATGAGCTAAAGTGGACACTGGACTTGCTTATGTGTCTCCATGAGCTGCAAAGATTATGCCAGCAGAAAAAAATCTACTCTATAGAGTTTAACCACAAAATATATTTTTGTTTTCATATTAACATTCAGACTGGATGTGAAGCTGCTGTGTCTACAAAGCTGCTATGAAAACTGATATATGTTATGTAATAGCCTGATATCTGTAAAGTCTAAGACTGGATAGGCTTAAAAGGCAAATGAAGTAAATGTAGTATTTACAGGACCTAAGTGTGTGACACAGAGTGCAATAGATCCCACACCTAGAAAAGTGCTTTAAGATGAAGCTGTATTTGTAAAACAAGTGAAGTATGAATCATCACAACTGTATCAGATCATCATTTTGAGCATTTTTTTCCTCCAACTTATGATTGAAAATATGTCTACAGTAGGTCAGTGCAGACAGGTTTTTAGTGTCGGAAACATTGGCACATTTCACATTGTCATTTCAAAGGTCTTGGTGGTAAGACCTGACACATCTCATTGCAATCCAAATTGGGTTTTTTTACTGGGTACATTCAAACCACAGTGGTTACGATAATTGCTGTAAAGCCAAAGTTATCTTAGATCTACACATAACCTGACACAGACACCTGAGTGAATCATATTTATGCCCTACAAGCAACACAAAAATTCTGTTGTCTTCATAAACCCTAAGAAATGATGCCGCCGCATGGATATTGTTGGTTTAACTGATTAGGGATCAGAAAGAAACCATATCTGCTAGGTTTGTCATGCATTTTGTTGTATGTGTAGAAATCGCTGGTGCCATTTTTCCTTCTTGCTTTACTAAGACAAAGAGTGACTGTAAATCTCATTTTAGTGTAACATTATCTGCAGTTATCACAAAGGTAGAAGAGACGGAAAATGGATGAGTTAAAACAAATTAGACAGCAAGCAGCTATTTTCCCTATGAAAGGAGAAAAATTTTACAAGTGTGTCTTGGAAAGTCAGATTCATTTACTCCTGGCGTTTCATCGTCTAGCGAGAATGCATCTAAAACCTCCCTTGGAGTATTTTGAACATTCACTCTGTCTGAGCACTTTTATTTGATCCAACCAACATACATGTAGTGAGCAAGTGTAATGAGGTCACGAAGGCAGTCAGGGCAGGCAAATCAAAGAGCAACAAGTCTTCATACATTACCAACAAAACAGGCTGTTTGTCAGTCTGCCAGCTTCAAAGAAACTTTTCAAAGCCACAAATCAAGGCAAGAAAGAACAGCCTGCAGCTCTGCTTTGATACTGATCGACCTTGATCATAAAGCAGACTCTCAGTGTTTGTTGTTTTTCACACTTTCAAACAGTCGGTTCAAAGGTAAGGCATGAGGATAATGCATTATGTCTGTAAACATGGCCTCGGTGGGTCATGAATAAATGGTGTTGCAAACACTGTGGAAAACACACACACTTATCTGCTTGATGTTTGTGTTTGTGAGCATTTCACACATTGAGCCGACTCGATATTGAAAAGGTTTCACGTAGCACATTGATAATATTACACAGAAAAGAAAATGACCTCCCACTTCTCAGATGTTAAAAGTGCAATCAATGGGGTTTAAATTCACAGTCTCAATCAAGCTGTAGCTATGGCTGTTATTATAGTCCTACAAGGCCAAGATTTGATTAATTGGGCTATTTTTGTTGTCCCAGTGTACAAGAACAGGATGATGTGTGAAATTTACAAACTTTACAAACAGTTTGCTGTTCAGTGTTTCTGTCTATCTGAGTAATTTTGGATATTTAACTCCCTAGCACCCACCATGAGGATATCTCCTTGACTGTGTGCTGTTAAACTTCCAGATTAAAACTGAAGTGGGATCAGCTATAATCTACAATGCATGTGCAAAAAATTATGCCAAACTATGGGCTGACCTAGACCATATGCATGCCTTAGTAAATTGGCCCCCGACTGCATCATCTAGGTGTGCTTGCCTGACTTTGAAAGAGACAGCTATGTAGGACAAACATGTTTACATGAATTTCATGTTCAGTTTTAGCCAGACTAAAACAGTAAATCCACATTTTTAAAATCATGTAAACATGCAGAATGTTTTGCTGGGATTCTGCAGGTGAAGATGGATCCTCAAAAGAGCTGGAGACCTGAGTCAAGACTTAAGAGTGAAACGTTATCTTAAACATCTTCAACCAAGCATTTTACAATCATAAAAATGTTTCACAGGCTTAATGTGGTCTAACATGACACTTCCTCAGTTAAAAATGAGACAAATAGGTAAAAAAAGAATAGAGTTCCAGTAACTTTAAAATTTGTCTTGAGTATAATTGTTTTATCTTTTAACAAATGCCTCGATACCAAGCAGTCTGACATTCCATAGATTTTAACAGATTCAACCCTTTCACTTACTCCCAATTAACTGTTTTAACAACAAAATGAATGGTTATTTTGGCTATGTCATGTCTTATGACATTACATTATGAAATACAAAGGTGACACATTTACAAATACACACATGATACCATGAACACACACCTCCATGCACAAACACACACACACACACAAACACGCAAAGTTGCATGAGAGCTTGCACACATTACAAAGACAAACATCTTATGGTTCACAAAAAAATGGGATATATATATAGTTTTCTGCATTTTTTGGGCACAGACTCATGAAAGGGGATGAGTCTGATGTCATGTGTCACTAACCACACGTCCTCCCACATACACACACACACACACACACACACACACACACACACACACACACAAACACCGAGACAGTGATGGTATTCAAAATATCTTCACATATGCACAAGAAAACACCCCACATATTTAAGCAAGTTGTAAATTAGGAGTGGTCATTAAACTTTTAAATCCTCCTGTTGACATGGAATATTTCTTTAGATTTTTATGTATATCCCAAACTGTCCTACATCAAACCTGAAATGATGACATGTGTTTTTCCAGTGAATGAGTCTAAGGGTTAAATATTTCCCAAATAATAAGATAAATAATTAGTTTGAACATCTGTTCTACATTAAAAGGAGCATCACAGAAACCAATCTGAACCGACCTAACAAATAATAAACAACTGAATAACCACAAGAACTATCTGTCTAGTAATAAATTTTAAGGAGTGGACAGTGGGGGTGGACCATACTTCCGCGTTACCTCCACTCCCAAACTAGTTTCTGGCTTCCTGACTGCCACTGTCTGGTTTTTGCACTGCTGAGGGTCAACTTAACTCACATGACCAGGTCAGTGCCTACCTGGACCGCCCTGCTACCACTGATTTGAACCATCTTCCTTCTTCTCCTCTGGGGTCAGTGCTCTCTTGGCTGGGCTGCTGTTGCACCTTAGGACTCCTGGCTGCAGATCTCCCTGACTGTTAACCTTCTGGTGTTGCCATGGCATATTGTACACCATTGTGCTGTTGGCTCCTCTTTGACAAGAAGGGGTGCACTGGGGCTGAACACTGGGGGCACCAGTGTCTTTCAGTAAACCCAGGTACCCAGGTATCTTAGAGAATCAAACCTTGCCATGTACTGATCATATATAACCTGATCATGGCTTACCAACATAATTAGTAAAAAGTATCCAATGGATTAGGAGTTGAATAAACTCTAGTTTTTAATGTTGAGGAAGAGGATAAAACTGTATCAGACATCAGACCCAGGATGGCTGTATCATCAGATAACTTTATCATTTATTTTTGAGTAGTGCTACATGTCCTTTCTAAGAGTACAGGGTGGACAGGACCGGTGAAGTGATCCACCCCTGGAAGGGCAACACTGATGATAGTCAAGGGTACAGAAAGGGGCCTAATGACTCTGACCTGCTTGGTATGGTTGGTGAGAAATAACTGGTAACACTCAAAAGCAATAGGTTGACAATCATTCAGAAGTAACTAAGGCTGTAGGGTGTAGAGAGGTTAGGTGAAACCTATAGAGCTATCCAGCATACTGACCTTAAGATTCTCAAGGTCTTTAGTCATTTGCTGCACTATATCATTGGTGGCTTCCTTGGTGCCTCTTTGATGTGTATATGCAAACTGGTAGGGATCTAGTTGTCGGCCTAAATCTAAATGTAGTTTGCTCAATATCAGGTAATTCATATTCCAGGGGTCTACTGCTTTTCAGTTCTGTCTTGTATGTGGAGATTAGGTAAACGGTATTTTGGTCAGATTTGGATGGGGTGATGTAGCTGTGGCTTTGTAAGCATGCTTTACGTTACCATAGCATTGGTTTAAAGTCATTAACTTTTACACATTTAACATACTGTTCAATAGTGTTGAAGATCTCCCATAATGAAAATTGTTGTTCTCCAACAGTCTATCTCCTGAATTACAGCCCTTAAGGTACATACACAGAGCAGATGAAGATCATAATCAAACCTCTGGTGAAAGTAAAATGAGACTGAGACTCTAAGACTCAAACCTAACAGTTAAAAAATCTAAATGTTAGATTGACTCCAGGCCTGTATGCTGTCAGCACCCCTTGTCATTAAAGGAACAAGCAGATCCTACCTTTTTTGCCTTTTCCTCACTGCTCACTTCACAAATGTGTTAGAACCATTATAACACGAAACAACATTAAAAAATATTTTAAAAATATATTGATAAAGTTAATTGTCAGAAGCAGCCTTTACTCACTGTTATTGCCTCTGTCTTAGATACATGGGCACTGTCATTGAGAACTATCACTTTGTATTTCTAAAGCTTCATAGTAACAACTGTATTACTACTAAAAGTTACATGTGCAGGAAATAAATATACCTAAAAAACATGTCTTTGAACATTTTGTCAATCAATTTCATATTAAATGTGAGGATATTATTAAGATCTTACAGTAATAATGCTGGTTAAACATACTGGTTCCTGTGACAAATTTAGAATGGGTTATTTTGTGAACGGGCACTTTGAAATGTAGCCAGGAATTCTGACATCTATTTGTTTGCAGTTACACCAAAAGATTTATTCTGGCCATGTTTATGTGACCTAAAATAACCTCCCACGGTTGTCCACATTAAGGCATGCGTGTCTACCTATGAGTGGGTGTGATGTCTCTTTGCGTGGGGATTTAATAGCAGATACAGTGAATGAAGACGCAGCTGACAGCAATAAGGTTACCCAGGGTTTAGGAGCTTGTAAAGATGTAAATAGAGTTGCTCAGCAGTGTTCAAGTAGTCTTGTGTGTGCGTGTCTGCGTGTTAATATTAGATACAGCTTTAAAACAGCTGTGTCATCCTCAATACAGTGACGTGTCAAGAGAAAACCACTTTAAGACCATCGGGAATAAAAGTAATACAAAAATAGTAATATTAAAACATGGTGAGTTTGAAGACAGCAACATTAAAATTTTACTCTTGGAATTTAAAGGCTGAATCACGGAACAGTTTATTTTTTGAGTGTAAATTGACCCTCCTCGTGTTGAAAGAACAACATTGCCACGTGGCTGAGGGATTCTCACCCGTTGGATGCACATTATGGCTGAGAATCTGTCTGCTACAGCTAACTAATATAGTCCTAGCAAAGACAAAGACAAAATTCAAGCCACATAATAAGACTTGAATTAGCTAACTTATATCTAGACTTTCGCAATTACTTCCCTAAGCTAACCAAGACTTAAGCTACAGACTTGCGCTAGCTGTAGGCCTAGGCTTTAGCTAACTTATATTTGTTTTTGGAGGGCCAGGAGACCTCACTGAAACAGTGGTCATATTTGGCGCTGGTTTTAGAGAGAAGGACTATGTTTATGTATATGATGGAGTTCAGGATGGAATAACTAAACCAGGACCTTGTGACAAGACCATGAAAATGACAGCTGCTGCAGTGTGGTTACCGCAGCTTCCACAGCTCCATCATAACTTTATGATCACCAGCAACAGCTAATACAAAGAAAACATTAGCTGTGCACTGTAGGTTTTGTTTTCTAAAACATGCTAACTTTCAGACTGTTAAGCATTATTATTTTTCACTTTGAAAAGCACTGAATGAAAAAAAGTTTTTTGTAAGGCAGCACAGCTATTATTTCAAATCCATCCATTGCTAAGGTAAAGTTATTATTGTATTATTGTTTGTTCATCTTTCTTCTTTTGTTTTTCTTTCTTTTTTTGTTTGTTCATCTTTTTTGTTCTGTTTTTGTCTTTGTTCTTTATGTATTGAGGTTACTTAGAGCTTTTTTAATTTTTTTTTGTGAAGTGAGGACTTGGTGCAAGCCCTTGGGCTTCTTTTCTCCTCTTAGCATTGTTATTTTATGTGCTCAATAAATAAGTAAATAAATAACCCTTGTTCCTTCCTGGTCTCTTGGACATCTGCAGGCTCACTTTAGGTCAGTGACATGCAAATGAATATACATGGACAATCTCCTCAGTGTGAAAAATAGGTTTAGGATCATTAAGCTGTTAAACTACACTGCTATCCTTCTGGTCGTGTCACTTCCGCTTTGTGGTTTTTAAATGCAGACACAAATATCCCTCACTGAAATGATTACAGATGTCTGGAACATCTGACTTTATGTGTTGGATTTCCTGAGTTGCAACAGTCAGAGGTCTAAAAAACTGTTGACAGATTCATTGACAGATTTGCTATGGAAAACATGGACACTGCAGGTAGAAAGATTAGATTAAATCATGCAAGTTGTTTGCTGAAGGTGTGACATTGGATCTGAATTAGAGTCATTTTACAAGCAGTGACTTTGACGGCTCTAAATATGGAAACAACAAAGATGGAAACAGCAGCTGTGACAAATTGGTGCCATGTAGTCAAGTGAGTTGATTTTATGTGACTTTGCATGCTTTTGCATGTGTGTTGCATATAGAAAGTAGAAAGATCAAAAGATGGAAACAGCAAAAGAGAGGAGTCAAATTATTCAATTATTTAAGTACATTATAATAATTTATGTCTATAATGTTACAAAATACTTTTCTGTCATGTTAAGTGTTATTTTTTACTAATTACAAACTCCCTAGACACACACACACTCTGTATAACAGCCATGATATTTGTTCCACCATCATGCTTTAATTTACAATTCTAATATCAATACAATACCAGCTGAAATCCTTAGTTTAGTTTTTTTAAGTGATGATTCTAATGATGACAAAGAAGTCAAAAGTGAAAATTGGTACTGAAAAACCCCATCCCTCATAAAGCACATTTGTCAAGTTTATGAGTTTATGTCTCTTTCTCTTCCATCGGCACAGACATAACAAAAATCAAAACAGATTACTTGGTAACGATATAAATGCAGGCACTGCTCTTTTTTTCATCTTCTTCTAGGAACTGACTGAAAGATGTAAACACACTGAGGCTCAACCCACTCACTTTGGTTTCTGAGGGCTGGCTTAAAGCTGCTGTTGTGCTTTTCTTCTAAATTCATCACCTTTCCGTCTGCTTGCTGCCATGGCCGCATGCTAAATGCTGTAACAGGTTTAATAACTGTTTTGATTTATGGGGAAATCGCTATAAAAAAAACCCTCCAAAGTGTCAGAGTCATAAAGTGTACCACCAAACTGGCTCTTGATGAGAACTGAGTGCAATGGTGCACTTTAAAATATTTAAGAAAAAAATAAAAGCACAAAAGGTAACACAAAAACCCATGAGCATTTAGAGAATAGTGCATCATTAGAGTCTTTCAACAAGAGGCAATTTTACTGCAAATTTACTGAGAAGAATGTTATAGATTAATTGTGTTAAGGTCCACCTCTCATCAGTGTATTTTTTAACCAACAGCAAGCAGCCTTTTGTTCACCCCCTTCTTTTCAGGAGCTGGTAGTGACATGAACAGAAATAAAAGGAGAGTGAATAACAAACTTCAGATCTCATATGAGCACTACCTGTTCTCACTATCTAGGCCATTGTATGATATGGCATAAAAGGCAACTGTTTATTAACAAATTCAACTTAATATCAAATTAAAGAGATGATAATATGTCAGCGTGGTGTGTGTTTACAACTTGCTTCAACTTCCCCTTGGTTAAAAAAAAATCAGTTGTCATTGTCAGTTTTCTGTGAGACTATTAATGGTCATCCAATCTGGTGGTATCAAGCTAAGATGCTTACACACAGAGGGAGCATCTCCAGAGATAATCTCAATGTCACAAATCACAAAGAGTCTTGGTTGCCTGTTCACTTTTTGCACATCAAACTCAGTGGTTCTTACACAGCAAGTAAATTATTTTTATAGCATGTTAATGAACTGACCCTGCCACATGGATGCTGACTGGCAAATCAGCGTCGCATCAACATCAGCGTAAACAGCTGCACGATGATATGTAGGCTTTAGCATCATCTTTTAGCATCTATTTCTATCTTCATAATGTTGACACGTTTTTGCTGTTTACTCAGTTTAACATCCTGTTTATATCCTTTAAAAGCATATTGCAGGCCTTTCAATCTGCTTCCCTCTGAAATTTGGTTTTCTTTTTAAAAAACATTTTGATAATATTTCAACGGGATGTGCAAATACTGACAGGGTGGGCTCTATGCTAGCTCGGCAGTTAGATAGGCACTTGATAGAACTTGGCAGAGGGGTGAGGCTTAGCAAAAGTCACTTTAACACATTAGAACAGTCTACCCTGATGTAATGTCATTTACATTTAATAGAACACCTGTAGTAAAACCCGTTTTCACTTGGACACACTCACTGCTTAGCAGAGGAGATACAGCTGGAGTGAAGATAATGTTGGTGCCTTTTACAAACAAGATTAGTTATGATGTGATAATATGCTGACAGATTCTGTGGGAGGGTCTGTGTTCTTAGTTGGGCTAGACCAAACCAGATCATTTTATAATTTAGTTTTAATGAAAACTCAACTCCTGACATGGAGCTCAAAACTCTTTTAGAAGAAGGACATAACAAGAGTATCAAACAAACTAGCTTCAAAAGTGGCACAATTTCTTTGTAGTTCCATGCATTGATCTAATTCATGGATTTCAAAAACTGATAAATATTTTTAATCGAGTCAATATCGCCCTCTACTGTCATTGCCTGAAAAAACATACATCTGCCTGGTGTTGTTTTATTGATATTGTAAAATTAATTAAATTAAATTATATTTACCTCATGGCCTTCAAATTGCATAACCTTGCCCTATGAACCAGCCTCTTTGCCATTAACATTAATTTGTTAGTTATTTGGACACATCATCTGAGATGAATCCAGGTCCAGAAGGTGTTTTGGGTCTCAGATCATCAAACATTCTCACCTGGTGACTCAGTTGGGGCAGATCAGTCCCCTGCTTGTGCACACTACACCATAGATCGTCCCTCTTGATCCACAGCCTTGATGCTTTTCCTGTAGCTTCCTCTACCAGTTCAATTAGTTAATTAGTCTGCAGTGCAAAAGATGTCTAGGTTTCAAATGGGCTGAGTTTGTTTGAACATTGAACATTTGGTAGATGTCTAAGTTTCATATATATATATTTTATAACCTTTCAATGCATATTTTTGAAAATGTAATAAGGACCTCCCATTCACTGCATTATTGTAATTGACCATTAAACACTGAAAAGGCCTTGGAGAGCTTCTGATCCCACATTGAGTAATTAGTGATTTTAGTACTCTGATTTCAGTCACATTGTATCAGCTGTGATACTTGGGATATTATAATGCTCAAATTTTTTTTTTCACAGTGAATATCCACATTAAGAACTTCTCATAGTAGTCAGCTTTACTGTAGATATTCCATATAAACCCTGTTTATGAGTATTAATGAATAAGTGGGGTCAGGGGCTGGTAGGAAATCTCCTGTAAATATTAAAGAGGTTTGGGGTCACTTTGGAATGGAAACAAGATGTTTATGGGATGTGAGTGCATGAGCAATAGTCTATTCATAACTTTAAATTAGGGAAAGCACATAAGTTTTGGAACAATAAAAATTTTCCTGCTCTGGTTTAGTCAAGTCATTTATGGCTGTGTGACCACTGAACATGTTGAGAAAATAAATAACTTGGTGTTTTTTTCCAGTGGAAAAACTACTGACTGTATGTCCACTGGCATTTATAAAATGCTTCTTTTCCTATAGAGGATCTTGGAGATGAGCTTATATTGGGTGACAATGGTTGTACACATACACTGTTTGCTGGTCAATCACAGGGCTGTATGAGTGCTGATAGGACACTGACCTTGAAATCTGGGTAATTCAAATTGCATCAGTACTAACAAGAAGCAATAAAGGTGAAATCAACCCCTGCCAAATTTTGGTACCTAAGAATACATCTTTAGAGTACAGAGAGAAAGAGAGAGAGCGAGACTTGAAGAAACAGTGAGTCAGAGTAATGAACGAAGAGCCGAAAAGGTTCACAACAGTGTTTAAACTTCTTGCTTATAAATTTCTGAAGGGGCATGCATAAAACTGATATAACCAGGACACCAGTGATGAACATGAAATAGTCTTTATAAATGTTTATGATTGTTGTCACTAAGCAGTAGGATTGATTCAAACAGAAACAGAACAGATTTCAGGAAATCTTTATCAGTGGTTTTGCTTTTAAACATAGGACCGTGATAAAAACCTAACCCGAAGGCTGGCTGGTCTTAACTTAGTGCCTCTCCTTGCTTGTTTGGTTAGATGTGAAAATGGGATTCTATCCTTGCTGTCCATCTGAAGATGAGTGTGTTTGGTTAACTCACCACCTGCCAGATTGCTGTCTTGTTTCCCACAACCAGCTCACTCCAGTTGGCCAACTGGCACTTCGATGTAGTTGTTTGGTGTAAATATTTACAGTTCACGGTGGTGGGTGTAACAAGACTCTGTTGTAACTGCTCTTTTGTCTCTGTTGTGGACTCTTGTGACACTTTGTAGTGTCTGCATGGGTCTTGGTCCCAAACTCAGAATTTCTCTCCAGATGAGGCTCTTGGCTGCTAAATGAGTTTAGAGCCACAAAGCCCACTAATTGTCTGTATGATCCTTCTTTTAGTTGTCCAATCACACCTGCCTGTGTAAGACAACATCATAGCAATCAGGAAATTCACCAACATCTACAATATGGACAAGATTGTCCATTAGAAGTCATAGGAGTAAGCTGCTACAAAAAGTTTTGCAACTCCTGAAGAGAGTAACACTGTAAACAAATTTTAAATAAAATATATACTATATGTAAGATTAATAATAATGAACTATAATATATGGGACTGATAAAATTAAGAATCAGGAAAATGTGGTTTGGTGGCTGCTGCACAATTATAACAGACAAAAACGGTAAATAGGTCATTTTTAAAATCTCTATCCATCTTACAGTAACTCTACTTTTAGCTCAATACACACCCAACTGTACAGTCAACTCACTGCAGGTCTGTTGTCTTTGTGCTTGATTTTCCATATCACACAGAACTGATGAAACCACTAAGAAGGCTTTTTGCAACAGTAGATACCACAATTTATATTGTAGGTTTGGAGAACAATAGATAGAAGCCTGTGGCTAACGTAGCATGTGCCACAATGATACTGTATCACACACCACAGTGATGACATGAGGCTGGCTTGTTGCTACAAGGGACTAAACTGTATCGTTTACTGTCAAAAGAAAATGCAGACTTAATGTTACCAGGTCATGGAGCTAGTCATTCAAAACTTTACCAAAGGATGTCTACTATTGCAATGTACCTAAATCAACCTCACAGAGCCATTTATTTGGTTACAGACCTCAGGGCAAGTGGGCAAAAGTTCATTATGCTGCAGGATTTGTCAAGTTTGTCTGAAAACAAAAACTTTAATTTATCACAAGGATAGTTGACTGTTTATATTTGTCACTCTTGTGGATGTTTAATGGTATATTCCTTTTGGGTGTGCCTAATGTAATGCTGATGATCATGCACAAGTTACTGAAAATCAGTCAATACAAGTTTTCATTTCTTCTCAAAATTCTCAAAGTAATATCTGAGGCAAAGGGCCATAAAAACCATCATGAAATCATTAAATCAATATTTGGAGTTACAATTTCCTTTTGTAACAATTTTCCTGGCTCATCCTCCACCTTATTTAGAAATTTTCTCTCTTTTTGTGTTTTCCTTCTTCATGTGGTCTCTTATTTTATCTCCTCTGGGGTGAATATTGTCTGGTTCAGTCGGAGAGACTGACCACAACATGACCACAGCCGTTCATCCTCACAGACAAAAATACCCCATGCAGTCCTTCCGCAGCCACACCCTAACACAAGTATAGCACAGAATACACAGGCAGTTGTGGAGAACTATGCTACTTTTATCCAAAATATATAGAGCTAAATTTTAATTGTCTTAGAAATAAGAGATCTTAGAGATTTCTTAGAAATTTATAATAATAAAAAGTGGTAACTTGATCAAAAATACTAAAAAACAGTTACATAACCAACTCATGTGTTTGGTCGGGTCGGGCGCCACTTATCTATTAACCAACATATTTTTTGTTTTATTAACACCACAATGTTTTTTCCTGCGCTATTGCAATAGCTTATGTCAAAGCTTAAATTTATGGCTGGTTTTACCATGCTGCTCGTTAAATATTATTGGTGAGCTGAACACCCCAAAAACACTGACCAACACCCTATAAGACAGCAGCCAACACGATTGGGAAACACTGGCCCAGTGGATGGTGATGCCTGAGCTGAAGGTTGTTCACAAGAAGTTCTCTTGGCGGTACAACCAGTCGATGTGCTTCCTGATCCCAATGCCACCCACTACAGCAGCCTCAGCTGAACGGTCCCTCTCAACTAAACCCAAGTTTTCCACCCTTCAACCCTAGAGCATGCTTTCATACACACAGCAGTAATAAACACACACCACCCCTGATGGAGCTGACTGAGCGGTGCCACTCTGCAAAACTGATGTAAGCAACTGGCTTTTGGGGAACTTATAGTAAAATTCAAGTCTTTGCAGAGGTTTTAGAAAACTAAAGCATTTCTGACTTCAGGTCAAAGAAATACACTGAGACCCTTTTTACACCCACTACTATCACACACATGCAGGTGGGAATGAAGCAGAAAAGAAATCAGATTTTCAAAACCACACTTTGTTGACCAAATCACTAATCCTTAAGTCAAAAAACCGGCAGCTCTGTGACTCTAGAAAGGCAGTAAATTGATCTAAATGGTGTCAACGTGCTATCATGCTTAGAATGGAAATACTGATGTGCTAGCTTTATAATCATATTTCAGCCAAAAAGTGCTACATAGCTCAAAACTCAATGATGGCTGATGGAAATTAAAATTTTGGGGTATTTTGATTATTAACTAAACCATTGGAAAAAGGAAAATTTGAGCTGATGATGATGCTGAAGAAAAAGTCATAGGCTTACTGAATCCATCCTCAGGGTTCATGAATGTCAATACCAAGTAATAATATGAATCTCTCGAAAAGTCAGCAATATGAGGCTGCTGGTGGTAAAAGATAAAAAGCTAAAAGGAACACCAACATAGATGGGATTTTTTTTTTATCTGGGAACGATGCATGTCAGTAATAACATCCACAGCAGTTCTTTAATAAGAAATACTTTAGTTTGGACCTGTTACGGCCTTATGCACAAAACAATGGCTCAAATGGAAAAAAAGGACGCCACATGACCGATTCACTGCATCACCAGGTTAAGTTTATTTTCAAACAAGATTAAATAAACATAATCAAATCAATGAAACAAAGGGGGAATGAGACCCCGGCCAATAGTAAAAAAAAGAAGGGGAGAGACTGGGCCAACCACGCAATGGGCCATCCAACTCAGCTCCTCCCCCTAAACCTAAGTAACAATTAAAGAATCTAAGGCCTTATAAATCAAGAAGACATGAGAAAACAGGACTATCAGAGCTTTCCAACCCAACTAAAACAACACAAGAAAAGAATCATCTTTTTTCTTTTTTTTTTTAACCAGCCAGTTATCCCAGTCGGGAAAAGATGCTGCCATGGCTGAGTGCTGCCAAAAGAGAGGGAGAGCCAATCTCCAGGCCGAAATACCTGTGAAAAAGCAGGAGAAAGAGGAGAGAAAACAACACAGAGAAAACAGGGTGACACCCTTTCTTCACAAGGGGTGCACACCAGAAACTTTGGCTACACGTTGCAGGACTAAAGTGGTGGGCCAACACACTGACACAGATGCAATCTTGGATAAGAAGATATTGATCTATCAATAAGAAAAATGACCATGAATTGCTGCTTTCGTAAAGAACTTCAACTGTTCTATGTCAAGTGAAAACGATGTTAGTGGGTCAAATCTGTTACTCACAAATGACTGATAAGGGCAAAAGTACAAGTAAAATCTTTGCCCAAACGGCTACTGGCTAGCAATATCCTCATGTAAGAAATTAATTTTTTTAAAAAAAGGTCTTTTAAGCTAGAATCCTGTGTGAATATAATATTTTGAGGTAAAGTTGGGTGGTGTGCCGTACTCTTTAGTGCTGCTAAAGGTTGGTCTACCAGGACTTCGCCATTAGCTGCAACGCCCTGCTGCCAGTCAGTCAGTATGAAAATAGAACAAAAACATGACTGTATGACAGATGACGCAGTAACCACTCACTGTTAGAGGGCACCATTTTTGCTTCTACCCTCAACACATCATGGATTTCTCGTAGTGCTGTTTTAAAAAAACAAAAGTCATTCATAAAGTGGGTGATGGATATTCACTTGGATATTCCCAGGTCAAAGTCGCTAAAACTTTCCGAGTAACACAGACCAAAAGTACTCATCTACAAGGCAGTGTGGGACCAATTCCTTCTTGGTTGTTGGTCTTGGTTGGTTTTCATATTAGATCATCTACACAGAACTTAAGGTGAATGTACCATTCTTATTACCTCCTGGCCTGTAGTCTCCTTTTAGGGTTCCTTCATTTAATCCAGTCTGGTCTACTCACTAGGCCGTGGAATTGGACAAAATTGGCTCTCCATCTTCTCAGAATCCCAGCGAAGCACCTCATGAACTTGTCCTGAACTGTTCTTTCCAGGACACTCACCACATCAGAATCTTGGTCAACCAAAACTTTGACAAACATCATTAATGTGGGCTTTGGCAGAGGTTACATTGTACTACAAGTAACCTTGGATCAAACACTATAATCATATTTGCTTACTCAACTTGCTTTTTCATGGTTGCACTAAGAACTGCACTCAATACGAACTTGGGAGGTTGTTTATGATCACCAGTTAAAAACAGACCAATAGTTAGATGAGCACCTTTTTACCCTCTGTCAAAGATGAAGGTTTCTACTCCCTCTGTATAAAATGAGGGCTGGATAATGCTGACATACGGTAATGGCCAAAACATTTTGTACCAAATTTAGTTTGTTTTATAAAATGTAATCATTAGGGCTGTCAAAATTAACGCATTAAGGCACGTTAACGCATGCGGTTAATCTGGAAACAATAGCATGTTAATGAAAGATTAACGCACGATTAATTGGGTCACGTGACTTAGGTAGAGCCTGTCTGACAGTCTACGTTCTGTGTCGCCACCCAAACATGCAGCCTGGCAGCAATAGAGAAGGATGGCTGGGGAGGAGGCATCGGACATAAGCGTTATACACAATCAGTTTCTGTTCATAAGAACTCCAGGTGGGGATGTAGACAAGACCAGAGCTGGCATGACTTCCAGCTAGCTCTGTGATACTGCTCCTGCTAGCACTAGCATACATGAAGTGCTTGGCCTTGAGTTGATATTTAAGGCTCGTTGTGCTTCGGTGATGCAATCAAACGTCACGACAGTATTTACAGACAACTCTGGTCTTGTCTAAATCCCCACCTAGAGTTTTTATAAACAGAAACTGATTGTGTATAATGCCTATGTCCGACGCCTCCTCCTCTCAGCCATGAAACATCGTCTATGAAACATCAGCATTAATCATATCTTCAGAAAATACCATGATGCCTAATCAACACCCTTGTGACAAAGTTTTTAGCTAAATAGTGGACATTAAAAGCTTCACTTTACTTGTATTAAAATGCATTATTTGACCGTAACTGTCTTTTGGTCTGATCTGTGTTACTTACTTTCTTGTTTAATAAAGCTCTTAGCCTGTTTTGATGCTGCATTAACATCTTATGGCAGTGCGCAGACAGATTGCATTTACACTCTTCAGTTTAAATGTGCACACAAAAACAGACCCTCATAAAAAATTTAATGGGACCCATACACTGTAAGACAGAAGTGATATTAGTGGTCTTACCCTCATTGTAATCTGGTTAAATGTGTTTGTTTTGACAAACGCTCTGATTTAATATCCGTCCACAAGTGCAGAATTAACTGCTGGGTCTTGTCCCATTTTGATCTGATCCTGCAAGCCTGCAGCAAATTAAACCACAAATTGTGAGGAAGCAGGAGTGACTTAAATGTCTTAAAAAATAATGGCAGTGGCACTTGCTAACGAGTAAGCAACAAATTCTAGAAATGACTAATATGCATTAAAAATAATGGTCTTGCTGCTTGTTAATAGGTGACATAAGTCTATAGGGCAACAACAAGAGAAACCACACAGTGGTCTTAATCCTTACAAACAACTTAGAGTAGTTTGGGAACTGAAAAACAGTGTGATAAGCTGTTGGTACTCGGAAAAATAATACTGATAAAAGTTTCTGCAGACATAATGTTACAACCACAAAAATTTCTTTTTTTTATATGAACGTTGAATAGAATCATTTATAACTATTATAATTTGGTTTTTACAGCACATTTACTTAAGTCTGTGTGCTCTCACCAACCCCATTTCCAACAGCAGCAGATAAAACTACTATAACCAACTTGTCCAGTATCAAACAGCAGACAAAGAAGACAGCTGGAGCAGCCAAAGAGCCAGATATATTTTTGTAGGTGGTGAGTCATTCGAAACCTGAGCGGAAAGGAGAGTGAATTTTGGGCTACCATGGTAGGCACAGACACATATGATTCCCATGGGAAACCAAATATAAACAAAGAGTAAATAGATAAGCTCTTTTCTAATTAGCAGAGCTGTAGTAATGGGGGGTTGCAGACATTCAGCAACAAGTTGATGTATCAGTTACTGGTCTAAGGTAGAATGACAGAGGTTTTATAGTCCAACTCATTTTAATATGCAGAAAATTTATATTATATCCCTTTTTGACAGTATTAATAGATCTCAGAGGTCGCAAACATGCCTGTGAATTTTCTTGCTTGAAACACCACTCTGATCATGTGGAAAGGCATGTCCATATACTCTCTGTTTCAGCCTTCTTTCAAATGCCCTGTTTTTGTACCTGTAGCTCTAAATGTAAATGAACTGAGGCTGGTAATGCCTTTCTTGGGAGGTGCATGTGACTTTGGCCACAACCCTATGCTTACGCTGAGCGCTTAGTGTAGCGCTTGGCTGCTGGTAACAGACTCGGTTTGCATTGGAGTTAAAGCATAATAGCCATCATAACGGACAAGTCCTTCCCCTTTGCTGCACACTCTGCCTACAAATATGGCATACATCATTTTATTTTAACTGTGAATTAAACAGATCATTTTTAAATATATTTTTATCGTGGTGATGCTAACAGACTGTAGGATAGACACACTTGGATTCAGGGGCCAGCACAGAGACTCAAAACTGGGAGTGACACCAAGCTGTAGGTGTGGCTACTCCCCTATTGATGTCAAAAGGGGAGCACAATGCCTTGAATTTGAAGGTGCTCTCCCATGTCACTATCTCGTCAGTATTATGTCTTGTAGGATACAAAGAACAGATGACTAATACACATTGTCACAGACTGTAAAAAACAAGAAACAAGGATTAAATTCACAACATGTCATAACACCCTCCTAGAAAAGGAGTGAAAATTAGCCATTAGTGACGATCAGAGCTTGAGGCCAATTGTACCCATTCACGCAGAAAAAAAATGTGATATTAATAACTGGTAGATGCTTTTTTATGTCTGGTGTGAAGGAGGTACAAAACAAACAAGGCTCTCATTAGAGATTTTCAGTGTTGGTAGTAGTAATTTTGACACAAGAGTGTAATCTATCACTTACGGGGTGGACTATAGAGCTTTACATTTTATATACAGACTTTACTGTGCCTCCCTGTCAACTCAACCATCCAACACACAGGTTCTCAACAGGGATAATTAGAAGAGGAATGTCTGAGAAAGGTTGTTGGGGAACCACCCTAAGCTCCTCACACAGACGGGACACTCAACATATATTTCAGGCCTGTAATTCTGACGGTGCTGTGCTCAATGTCTCTGTGCATTAAACTGACGCACATCAGACAGAAAACATATACCTCAAATTTACACCTTGTGTTAGGGTTCACTCTTTAAGTTCTATGATTCACCAAAGCTGGAGAAATCTCCTGTATTTAGCTTGAGCACGTCATATGAATGTCTAGAAAAGGAGTGTCCATATTAAGAGTACTCTCATCAGAAGTGGCTATCAGGTAGGGGTGTTACAGTTCAAAGAAGAAGACCAACATAAAGACATGGGACACTTATAAACTAACTGAGGGTAGCAGAAGTAGTCAGGGCAACACAAAATAACTTAAGTCAGCTGAAAGGCAGACCGAGAATGAACCAAGGATAACCCTTTGTTAGGCAGAGGTTATAATATTGTAACCCTAGTTTTACAAGCATAGATAAAGCCCACTACATATGGACCCCGGTGCCCCTACCTTGTTTGCCAAATAGATTTCCTGGAAGCTAGGTTGGGGATTTAATGCCTTTTACAGGGAGTGGGAGGCATTTAGGTAGCTACATTCTGATTAGCGTGATATGCATATGAACATTTTCAGCTAGCAAATGAATGAATGTAGAAGCGCACTCATCTTTGAGTCCAGTATGTGAGTACTTTGCCTGTGTTCATAGAGCTAGCATTAAAAAAATGTAACCTCTAATTCATTGCCATTGAAAACCCAAGGATTGCATGGCATGCTGAAAGTTGTACTGTTGGCAATCAAAGCAGGAACATGTTAGTAAATGAGAAATACTTGCAAACAGTAAGGCTAGGTACTCAATTTTATGACCCCTGCACTAATACTAAAAGGCCATGCAGTCTCCATGTGGTATCCCCAGAGCATAAATAGTTAGCTCTGATGTGTACTTACATTTTTAAAGATGATCCTCATCAACTCTGCATTGCACAGGTACACTGGAAACCTCTAACAATCCTCTCTGAATCCAGTTTAAATGTTTTGATGGTTTGCATTTGGTTTAAATTGAACACAAGTTTGTAAAAATACCACCTAGATCTTAGCACTGACCATCCTTACCATAATTCTTGCTTTTTCTCCCAACAGCTGTCAGCTGCCCTGTAATAATATCCCTCTGATATGAAAGCAAAAACATTACACCATGAGTTATTATATTTCTGTCAGTTCTCATTACAGAAAGGCTTGAATCTACTGAATGTTTTTTTTGGGGGGGGGTTTGCATTTTCCAAAAGTGATTGTGATTTGTGTTACTAGTTTCATCATTGCTTCAAATGAAGAGACATGATGAACTCTGTAAGAAACATATATCTGTTTTACTCTTTTGGTTTGACTGTAGCTTCCTCCAGTAATCAAAGAGGTCATGGTTAACAACAGGGCTTTATTAACAGTGAACCAACTAAGAGCTAAGATAAAAGAATAACAAAATACAATAAATGTAATGGACTTATTAATAAATTAAAATAAATTACAATAAATAATTATTTATTTACTGTAATTTAATTAACAATTATTATAAAATACAATAAATGTAATGGACTTATTAATAAATTAATTACATTTTTGTAATTCATAAATTAATAAATGAAATGACTTATATTCACAATTCTGTTTATATAGTTGATAGAATACTGAACCATCATATTCTTAGAAACATACATAATGTGGCAGTGACTGGTTATGCTACAATAGGACCCCCCTGAGAAGAAATAGGCAATACTTCAATAACGTGTTTGGATGGCAAACACCTGGAATAATATGTTTTATTAGAGCTATTTTGTTTAATACTCTTAGATCTGTACTAAATCAGAGAAAATTATTTATAAATATTGATAATTATCCTGGTTAATCAGGTATTTATAATTTTTTATCAGGTGGTTTCTCTGGGATATGCCTTTAACTGTAAATATGAAATCCAGGAGGAACCTAAAAGGCTATAATTCCACTTCACTTACTTTGATTAAAAAACCCGTTAAATACCAGTCATGTCTCACTGCATGACAATTAGTCTGCACCACTGCTAACAAAAAAAACGGACGATACACCATCCTTCACCAAATCAGCATCTCCAAAACCACTGCCATTTAGGCAAGGGTTAAAGTTTATTTTTTTTTTAGTCTGAACAAATGCTGACTTTATTACCACTGTTATATTTAGTCTGTTTTAGTCCGTAATGCTTATCGACAACCAAACTAAGGTAGGTAAACAAAGGTCACATGATGCACAAGTGGAGCCTTTACTGGACAGAGCTGGGTGACAAATACATAGGGCTCTAAGTTTTTGTGCATAAAATATATTTGGACAGGGAGGGGAAAATACAAAATATTGGTTTCTTATGGCTGCTACATTCATAAAGGATAGAATCAAAAAGTGAGACTGAGAGAAAGTTCTTCTCAATTTTTGCATTGCACAGTAACATGCCTCTAACAAGTGCAAGCTACAACGTTTAAGCGTAACTATGCCATGTTTTATTACTTTTAGCCCTCTCTTCTATTTTAGCTAGGAATATGAATTCACATATGATGGCATTGTTATGCATTTTACTTTGCAAAATTGGTGACCCAATAAAAATGGGTCTGTCACCCATTTTTGGAAACACCTCTAACTTTGAAAAAGGCTGATGGAGATGAGAACAAGGAGCAATGTTTCACCTCAATGGCGACACATGTTTATTTTAGAAAATGTAAGAAGAAAAGTTAGCTGATAGCTGCATCAAGATCTTTGTGCAGCTCTCTGATAAGTATCAATTTGTGTAAAAAAAATGGCAGTGTAACATCATCTGCTGTGGGCCATAATAATCTCACATCTACCTCAAAGAAAGACACACTGCTTTGCTTCAGAAAGAAAGTTTATAGAGTCAAATCTAATGTGAAATCATTCCCTCTTTATTCCTGTAAAATTACTCTGCTGCTCTAGTTATGTCATTGGCAGTCTTATTCAATGCAGTAGTTTTATCAGGTCCTCCATAAAAACTACTGAGACAGCAGCTACAGCATGTCATAAAGCTCAGGAGTTTACAGTCTTCTTTATGCTCTCCTGTACTGGGGATCAGATGACAAAAGGGAGGTCAGCTAATAAAGGGTGAGCGAAAATTTGACAAAGCCAAATGCTTTGACATCAGCTTGCTTTGAGGAGAAAGATTTACTTTTCTCTAACCATCACTAAAGGCAAATGTATTTGAACGAGGGCTGTCAATCATTAAAAATATTTAACTACGATTAATTGCACCATTTTAAAATTTTGATTAGTGATATATTATATTGCAACAATATTTTTATCTGTTTTAAATGTACCTTAAATGCATATTTTTAATGTTTAATACCCTCATCAATATGGGACTGGACAAATATGCTTGTTTTATGCAAATATATGTTTGTTATTATTGCAACAATCCAAAAACAATTGCACAACCACCTAGCGTGATTAAGTTGTCAATCATATAGCAATAATTATTATAGTTAATGAGCAATGTTTCACTTTCTTTGACAGTTTCTTCCACCAGCAACAGTTGGTGCTTACTTGGAGACTTAAGGAGAGCTTTTATTCTGAATTACTGGAACTTCTTTAACTATCCTCAGCACTCAGAGAAGACTGTAATTTAATATTGTTTAATCCTTTTGCTAACGATGATTAAATAATCTTGTATTTTGGAACGATAATAATAAAATTGCAAAAAAAAAAAACACAGTTGACAACTATTTTTGAGACCATCTGAAAAAAAAAGACATAAATGAACTCTTGACCATTTGTGTCGACATGTTTGAGAGAGTACACATAGACTATAATACACACACACGCATGCACACACAAGCACAGACAAACACAGGTATGCTGTATTCTTAGCTCCCACCCCCAGTTTCCACCATGACTGGGTGGTTGGTCACTTCCTGGATCTTGTTTGACCGCAGTGTCTCACTTCCTAAAAAACTAGCAGCAAGTTTCCATGGAATGACATGGCTTTTTATTGTCTGTATGCGTGTGTGTGTGTGTGTGTGTGAACCTGAGGGACCTTGCCTTTGTTGGATTAGAAGACAAAAAAAGCAGCATGAGATATGTCTGGGATGAATTTGTATTAACATGCTGGATAGTTTCCTACCTCTGATTTCATCCAGTGACAGAAATGTAATGTTTATCTATGTCCAAAAAGATCAAGTTTTGTGTCACTTTTTACAGAACACAAATAAAACAAATGATACATTGCACTAGCTTTTGTAAAATAATTAACAAACAGGAGGGAATTTATCCTCTCTGCCTAAACAGTGCATAGCAGCAAACCAGTGCTGTGGACATCAGAGTTTGCCTTTGTATGTAAAGCCTGTGGAACAGTAGACCAGCTCTTTATCCGTTCTGGTTTTCTTGAAGGGGCCATGAGAGGGGGGCTAAAGAGCGTGTCAGGTGTGGGCACCTCAGAATTGGCGCCCTGTCTTTTTGAAGATGATATGCTTCTTTTTGCTTCTCCAGTTTGCATTGTGACAGTTTACAGTCATGTGTGAAGTGGCTGGGATGAAAATCAGCACCTTTAGGTCTAAGGTCATGGTTCTCCGTCAGGAAACATCTCTGCCCTAAGCTAGGGAGTTTAAGAATCTCTGGGTCTTGTTCAGAAGTGACAGGAAAAGGGAGTCAGAGATGGGCAGTTTGGTGTAATGTCAGAAGTGATGCAGGTGTTATACTGGACTGTCATTGTGAAGAGGGAGTTGAGCTAAAGGCAAAGCCAGTTCATCAGTTGATCTACATTCCAACCCTTACCTATAGCCATGACTGATATGAGTTTCCTCTACAGGGTGGCTGGACCTTGTCTTAGAGATGGGTTGAGAAGTACAGATGTAGGTGCTCGGAGTAGAGCCATTGCTCCTTTGTGTCACAAGGGGCCAGTTGAGGTGGTTTGGGCATCTGATTAGGATGGATCATGGTGTCTCTCTTTGGAGGTTTTCTCCAAACTTGGTGGAGATTTTGGGGTGGACAGAATGCCTTAGAATCTCCAAGAAGATAATCTCCAAATACCCCGTTGAACCAGCAGCCTTGGCAAAATGACTCTGCATAAGAAGAGGAGAACTGGATGAATGGATGAACCCCCCTGTAGGAACTTATTTGCATATTTTTGGCTCTGGGCGTTACTATAGATTTATAAATGCTGTAATTATTTTTTTTTCAAAAGAAAAAAAAACATCACTGGCACTGGAATGTTCTTCTTGTGTGAAAGCTATACATGACTATTTAAAAAATATAATTTGTGTTTTGAGTATGCTTGTTTTTCAGGGTTGTAAATCATTGAAGCTTAGCCAAGAAGACCCTAAAAAGAGTAATGCTGGTAAATTAGACATGGGAAAACAACTAAAACCTCCCAAACTAGAAGACATTTTTTTTCTGCTTGTTCCTTGTAGTTTTGGTAGCTATCGGGAGTGATTTATTTTACAGTAAGTCCTCTGTAGGCTGTTGAAGAGATGTGTTCAGCGAATGGTGAGTTGGAAGACCACAGAACACCAGGCAGTTTCTTATCAGAAATCATATCATATCATGATGAAGAAACCAGTGACACCAAAAAATCTAAAGAAGAAGAAGAAAATGTCAACTAAGACAAACCACTGCGGCACTAAAAAAAAAAAAGGAACAGTAAAAACATCAAACGTGAGTGGAGAACGAACTGGTCTGGGACACTGAGTCTCCCGTAAGGCCTCCCACAGTTTCCAACACTGGGAACAAAAACAAATCTGAGTGGTGTGAACCTTTTATTTGGAAAACCACAAAAGTGTCGTTTCATAGGTCAATAAAATTGTCCCCAAAAAAGAAACAACTAAAAACAAATCAAGTGGACTCATTTTTATACTAAAAAGTATTTCTTACTTGTGTGTGAGTGCTTGTATCTACCCCTTCTGCATTTGTCTGTGTGTAGGTGTGTTAACTATCTTACTGTCTTTAGCATGCATACATACTTTTGTCAGTATGTTTTCATGTTTTTTTTGCATATTTTGTCTATATATTTTCATATTGGTGCATTTCTTGTGTTTCTGTGTTTGTGCATTTGAATAATTATTTACTCAAACAATCTGCCATGCTTCTCTGATAAATAAGTCACCTGTTTGCCCACAACAGAACCACAAAACATATATCTTATTGTCTGATCACTGTTGTAACATGGATATTCTGTATTTTTGCTCATATCAGTCTAGATAAATCATGACACCAAACAGATAAGAATATTTAAAATACAATTAAAAGCCGGAGGTCTGAATAGCCTTAAATATAGTAAAATGAAGTCTGACAACAGAAACTGAACTTGTAGTTGAACAAGGACATGATCCTTGTACTCTTATATGTATTAAATTTAAATTGTACATGTTGAAATGGTAATGGTAGTACACTGTTCATTCCCATTGCAAGTAGTTATTCTTTGTCCTATTGCACAGCAAAATGCTTCCTGTATTTTGTAGATAAACTTATTATTAATTTAAAAAAGCATAGGCTAGTGCTAGTATAAAGCAGCATTGCATCCACACAGTCAAGGCTAAAAAAATGGATGCAAGATGAGGTCAAAGTTATTTAATTCTAAAAAAAAATGATACAGTGATTGGTCCTGCAAAACTGTGAAATACCAAGACTTGAAACATAAAAAAAGATATTTTTTAGTCTGTGTTCACATAATAATCAAATAGTAGGATGTGAGCATCATATTGATGTGAAATAAAAACAGGCAGAGCTGTTTTTAACACTGCTTATGATCCTAGCTGGTTCTCAGCATCTTTTAAAGACTAACTAGCAGTGATAGAGGAAGGGGATGAAAAATTCTGACAACATGACCAACAAGACATAGAGTGCTACAACTAATGTGACTGAATTTTGTGTCTACCATTCTGCCTGCTGGTATCTTTACTGTGGTTGGTTGGTTAAGTACACCATCTGTTTAATTGTTATGAAGGTAACACACTGAAGTCTGCATTTTGGACACAAATTGCTGTTGCAAACCACCATCTCCACCATCAATGACTTAAAATGTTCACCAGCTGGTTGCTAACTCTATTGTTAAGTACCAGGCAGGACATGCTGACTAGGACTGCTGCCTCGCTAAAAATAGGTGCCTGCTGCTGAAATCAAGCTTGATGAAATTGCTGTAAGTCAGCCAAAACAATAAAATTGCAGGCTGGAAAGATCCTAAAGATGCCAAAACTGAGCTGGAGCAGATGAAAAGCTGAGTCAGGGATTGTGTGTCATCTGTAGCTAGCTACCCATTAGTGATCCCGGGTTATTCCACTATGTGCATGCACAGACATTAAAAAAAATTATTCTTTGCCCTCTGCTTGACCTGCAACAGCAGTGTCAACATGATATGGTCATAGCGGCACAGAATGACAAAAATGAGTAGCATCGGCTGGTTGCGAAACTAGCTTTCAAAGACAATAGCCTATTGTGACCAAAGGAAGGCAGCAGAGTAAAAGATGAAGGCCATCAAGGAATATAAGACTCTTTATGGGAAATAGCGCTGCTCAGAAATGTGAAACTTAGAGAGCCCTATCATACACCCGGCGCAAACCCGGTGCTCCAGTGGTGCAGGTGACATTGCTATCGTACACCCGATATGTCGTTTTTGCCACAAATGTACGATAGCAAATCCACTTGCACCGGGTCTGTGTGCTGAGGGGCGGGAGATCTGAGAATGAAGGCGGAATGGAGGCGTGTCCTGGCGTGTTTGCTATCGTACACCCGGCGCATTGAGGTCAAATGCGCCAGGAGTTTAGACCAGCCAAAACCTGGTCTAAACTGAGGCGCAGACGTAAAAACAGCCTGTGCCGTGATCAGAAAAACAAGGAAATATTATTATAAATAATAATTATTTATAACATGAAGCCTGAGCCAATTGCCTTTCTTCGTTTGAATTCAATATCAACAAGGGCTGAAAGAAAAACAGTCCGTCAACCACTAATTACCACATGTATTCTATTCACAAAATGAATTTAATTTTAAGGTATGTGCGTGTATGCCTGCGTGCATGCATGCGTGCCTGCGTATGTGCGTGTTTGCCTGTGCAGGCGAAAATATATTCTAGATGTAGATATGACAAAATATGGAAATGTTTGCTTTCTAAATGATTTGACTTAAGGGGGAATTAGCTGAGAGCTGTCTGAC
>JAQMCX010000025.1:3533172-3547792 GCA_029814765.1 Acanthurus leucopareius
GAAAGGAAACAATTAATCGCGTTAAAATCTTTATAATTAATTGATCGAAATTAACGCGTTAAAGTCCCGGCCCTAGTGAAAATAATTCATTAATTCATTTAACATCTCAGGGAAAACATCATCTGACAAATTGTTGTGACTGCAGTTAAGGGAGAGATGAGAGCAGTTACAAGTGATTTGTTGATTAGACTGATTTTAGCAGTGCAGTGAGAGCTTTGGTTCTGTTTTTACATAACCACCACACTACATACCCTGGGCATCCGATACGGGAATCTGGTAGCTTTGTTGCATTGTAAGTAAAATTTATCTAAATTTACATAATTACAAAGCTAAAACTATGATACAGTGTGTTAATAGGTGATTTGTATCAGTGTTACATGACATTTGGATTATTACAGCTAGCCAAACAACTAACAGAGCTCCCTAGCAGCTACAGTAGCAGCAGCACCGTAACTTTAACAATAGGCCTATAGATTTTCATTTTTACAATGGTAGCACACTAGGTGTGATCTTTAAATGAACAGTATATAGTATAGTATATATAATATATATAATATATATATAGCCTTTAATGGTGGTTTTGCCAAAGGAATGATCAGGGAGTCATGGAAACTTTGAGATTTGTTTATATTAATGCAAAAATTCTACAGAAAATGAAGTAAAACCAATGGCAGCCTGGATGGAATGACTTTAAAAAGAAGGAGATGATCATTAGTCATCTAAACTACACTGTAAACACCGTTGGGATTGTTAAACTAACTTGTAGAATAGATGAGGGGCAGCAAAAAGATGCCAGTTTAAAGTCTTTTGCTAATCTGTCTAGTGTTGTGCTCACAGAGATACAAAGTAGACACAGTACAATTGTGCCACATGCACTCAAACACAGTCTGGTAAAGTCCTTATCAAAGTGGGTTTCACACTCCTCTCATTTATGTTTTGTTCCACTGTCTGCCAGCCAGTGTTCCACCACATTTACAGGCTGGAGAGTGTGTTCCTGTTTGTTTTGTTTTTGTGTGTGTGTGTGTGTGTGTGTTTTCACATGCATTGTGTATATACGTGTCATTGAGTGTGTGTTTGTGTGTTCATGTGTGCACAACTTCACAGCAAGTTGTTCCATCTCTACAAGCAGCCAGACCACATCTGATCTCTCCCAGAATCCATTAACGCTCTTTTATATTTTTTTTTTTATGATAACAGAACTTGATGGACTAATGTTCTATTAAAAATTTATGCAGCAATTTGTATGAACATACAAATATCCTGAGGTTGCAATTAAAAGGAATATTTCCACAGTGAGACGACCACTGGTTGAGGCACCTAACATGCATTAACAGGAGGCTACAAGGGGAAAATGACCCAGAACATCAGCTCCACAATGTGTGTTTGTGAATCTGTGGGTGTGTGCACGTGTTTCTGTCTCAATTTCATCTTAATTTTTAGTTGAGATGTATACTGTTTAAATATAGGTGGTACTGAAGAACCTAAAAACGTTTTGCACAATGCACCTATAAATACATGAACTACACACTTCTTTTATCCAGCTGTCCCATGCATCTTGTTGTTCTTTTGATAGTGGTAGTAGTTTATGTTTCAAACATTACATTACGTGGCTGATTCAGTTATGCTTTTAGACACACAGAGATCATTACATTCTTTCATCCCTTCATGCTTAGATTGTTGCAACTGCCTCTTAGTTTGTCCTAACCACAATTCTACAGATTATTCAGAACTCTGTTGCCACATCCAAACCACACCTTGTTACACTGGCTTATCTTATCCTGGGGAAAATATCTGTCTCTAAGCTTAATGCTCCGCTATGTTCACAAGCTAGTCTCTACCTTTATTTGTTATTCGATGCTGAGAAGGTCGTGAACAGTGGGTTTTTAGAGCTACAGGATAAAAGCTGCCTGCTGTGACTGCAAACAATGCAATTAGGGAAGTAAAGGTGAACAAAACTGTACAGTTGAGGGCAGGAAAGCTAAACTGTGAGATTGACCTAACCATAAAGCTCTGAGAAGGAGTGAGCATGCTAAATTACTTAATCAGCCGTAGTAGGTTCATCACCATGAGTGGCATAATCATCATCAGTCATTTGATGAAATGTTTTTACAAAAATTTAAGTCACAGGTATTTTGAGGCACTTTGTGGCCTGGCACTTTACTAGTGGAATGCAATCAGGACAAGAGGACAAATGGACACATGGGGCTCTATCGTACACTTTCCGCCGTGCGCCAGTGGCACATTGGGCGGGGAGAGTTTCAAATTAATTCAGGGGAGTTTCCAGGTCAACCTTTGCCACCTTGTTCCAGGAGCAGCAGAGGAATCCTGCTCTGCCCCGCCCAATGCGCCACTGGCGCACAGCCTGCAGTCCAATCAGCTGTGTAGAATCATCTCATCAATTCATAGGTGTTTCATGGGTGTTTCTCTAGCCAAAAATGCATGAACCAATCAGAGAATCCGCTCTCATTCCCTTTAAAGACTGGTTCCACCGTGTGCCAGTGGCACAGGCGTATTGCTATCGTACACCTGGCACAAAAGTAAACGGCTGAACTACAAGGATTTATTTATTTCTTTATTCATTCATTCGTTCGTTCGTTTATTCATTGGACAGGGACAACACTCAATGAATGTATTTTGTCAGACAGCTCTCAGCTAATTCCCCCCTTAAGTCAAATCGTTTAGAAAGAAAACATTTCCGTATTTTGTCATATTTATTTCTACAATATATTTTCGCCTGCACAGGCAAATGCACACATACGTAGGCAGGCACGTATGTATGCATGCAGGCACACACACACACACACCTAAAAATTAAATTCATTTTGTGAATAGAATACATGTGGTAATTAATGGTTGACAGACGGTTTTCTCTCAGCCGCTTGTTGATATTCAGAGACAGATGATATTCGGAGACAGAACTCTTGGCTCAGGGTTCATGTTATAGATAATTATTATTTATAATAATATTGCCTTGTTTTTCTGATCACAGTACAGGCTGTTTTTACGTCTGCGCCTCCGTTTGGACCAGGTTTTGGCTGGTCTAAACTCCTGGCGCATTTGACCTCATTCTGCCGGGTGTA
This sequence comes from Acanthurus leucopareius, assembly GCA_029814765.1. Taxonomy (NCBI): domain Eukaryota; kingdom Metazoa; phylum Chordata; class Actinopteri; order Acanthuriformes; family Acanthuridae; genus Acanthurus; species Acanthurus leucopareius. The sequence continues at coordinate 3,536,253 of JAQMCX010000025.1, forward strand.
TGATAGCAAACGCGCCAGGACACGCCTCCATTCCGCCTTCATTCTCAGACCTCCTGCCCCTCGGCACACAGACCCGGAGCAAGTGGGTTTGATATCATACACTTGTGGCAAAAATGACATTTGCGCCAGGTGTATGATAGCAATGACACCTGCGCCACTGGCGCACCACGTTTGCGCTGGGTGTACAATAGGGCCCACTGTGTTTTCATTTTGCAGCAGGTTGTGGATTATCTTCTTCTTGGCAATGAGATTTGCAGTCCTGTTGACAAGAGACCCTCCACTCTGCCCCACCCTCCCTTTGTTACTTTGTCTACAATGTAAGATGAGCAATTGCAAAAGCATCTAATAATGACAAGGATGTGTTTACATTGGTGTTAATTAAAAACATGGTGTGCCCCACACAGATGCTGAAGGGTCCCTTCTACTTTTGTATGAGACTCCAGGGAGTATGACAACTGTTACTATTAAATGCCCTGGAAATGAGACCAAGCTGGTGTGTTTGACATTGGTGGTGGGCAGTGATTGTATATGAGATAGCAGAAATGTGTGACTGAATGGCAAATGTGAACTGCAAGCTACTTCATAAACTATACATTGTATGTATCAACCCTGGTTAAATTAAATACATTATATGCCATTACCAAATACAGTAAATATCAGGAATGGATGAAAAAGTAATATAACATGCAATATATCTCAGTATTTGAAAGATACCCTGTGGAACTACACTGATTCAATAATTTAATAATGTTTTTTTTTTTTTATTCCAAATGCAAATTAAAGACGATGTGATGTGTAATAAGAATAAACATGTAGACTTTGAATAAAAACAGGAGAAACAATCTCAACTGTTGCCACCGTTTTCATACAATCATCGTAAAAACAAGAGACCAAACTGCAGCTAGAGCATAGACATTTTTTATTTATTTGCAGGGCAGGCTATAAATGAGGGGAGGCGTTTCAGTGCTATATTTCTGCTCCTGTCACATCTCTTTGTTGGGCTTCCTGGCAGGCAATTTATGCCCCTTTTGTTCCAGGAATGAAATGGCAAAGCAGCCATAACTGGATCTGTGCAAGAAGTCACAAGTTTTAAAAACACCCAGTTTTTCAGGGACCTCAGCACAGCCATAAAGTTTCACAAGAAAGCTTCTCTTGTCTCTTGGCGAACATCATTTCCTGACAGACACACTGCACTTGTATATTGACAAGAAAAGAACCAGTTGAATTCCTTCTGGAATGTTAGCTACACAGAGGTCCTCTTACACAAACACACACACACGCACACACACACACGCACACACACATACACATATACTTTCAAAGAGTACACCAGGTACACCATAATGCTGTGTGAAGGATGAGAATCACAGCCAGAAGGCCTCCAGATTCAGAACTGGCTGTGACTTCTTCTTATTTCATCCTCCCCTGTGCTTCGCTGTGCTTGTTTAACCTCATCGACCCACACACTCACACACACAAGCACAACATCACTGGTCATTGAGCGAGGGTGGAAACCCAGGACGAGCACACACACGCATACACACAAACACACCCCCACACACGATGCTGTTCCACTATAATAAAAAACAAAACAAAACACAGAAATAAAGACTCAGTAAGATCAGCAAGTTTTGCCAGCAGATAACTCTTTGCTTTAGATGGCTCACAGCCCTGGATACGATGCACAATCTTCAGTTCATGACAATATCAAAGTAACAAAAAAATATGACCATAATTATGTCCAAGAGATAAAAAAGGACCAGGTTCAATGATAAGTTTTATCAAGGACAGGCGATTGTCACATTATACATTTATTAAATTATAATTTCTTCTTCTTCTTTTTCTTCTTCTTCTTCTTCTTCTTCTTATTTTTATTACTATCATTATTATTAATTAAGCCTTATGCCCTCTCGTGGGAAATTCATCATTGTATTGGCACAGAAGTTGAAAAGTAAACTGTTAGCATAGTTCAAAAGTCCACTACAGGGTTCTTGTGGATTATACTTAAAGACATGACTTGCTTGAAATGACTGATAATTTAGTTTTTTTCTTGGGGTGGGATAAACTCAAAAAAGCAGTACACTTTGTGTCTGAATTTATTTTTCTGTAATAAAATAAACACTTTAATCATGCTCAAAATAAGAATGATCTCTCTTTAAGAATCTTCATCTTAGGACGCTCTGTAGCTCAGCAGAGGCAGTGTCCCACCAGCTGACCGATCTAATAAAGGCACAAATGCCAAAAGAAAAAACTACTCAAGAAAAAAGGATCTTTATTTAAAATTTCTGAAGTGTCATTGATACTTTTTTACAGTTCTAAGATCTGAGATACAGTTTACATCATTTTTGCTTTCTGGAATAAAATGTTTTTCTGTGGAAGCAGTTGGTCTTTTTCTCAGGGCAAGACATATTTATTTCATATAAATATTTATTTATCTCTTCACCAGCAGTCTGTGCCTTTTGGCTACATTCCCCATCACCCTCAAGCACTTAGGCCCCAGCTTTAACATCCACTCATTATCTGCTGCCTAATGCTGCAATAACAATCGGTGTGACTAATGGCAACATAAATAAATTTGACATAATGTGAATCTATTTCTTTTAATAGAATACCTTCTTCATATTTAAGGTCCTGCGGTTGACTGAGAAATGAGTACGGTTTAGATTTAGGCATCCAGTTGTGATAGTTGAGGTAAGAGTAAAGGGCTGGGAAATGCATTATGGTACAGAGTGTACCTGCAAGAATAGAAAAACTAGCTCCTGTCTGTGTATGCAATTCTGTATTTCCCTTTCAGCGGCTTTATAAGCTTATGCAGGCTCAATTTCAAGATAACCACAGGGAAAACTGTTGCTGATCATCCTGCTGCTTGTTGGGTAACGCTTACCATCTGTTTTGTACAGAAAATGAGTAGTGATAAAACAATTGACCAAGATAGATAAAAACACATTAGAATTTGTTTAACATGTTCACATGAAACTAACGTACAGCTTGAGCTAATACATGATTGCTTTTGCAAATTCCTGTCTAGTTATTCATCTCAATTTCTCTAATTAAGGATATGAAATGCCCTAAAAATATCCAAAAGAAAACAAAAAAATGTTTGGAAAAGAAAATAATTAAATTTTTTCCCGCTGAAGGCACTAGATGAAAACTCAATGGCCCAGCATCACCAGTGGCATTTGTTCAGAGTGCCTTCATGATCCGGCTCATTGACTTGGTTATAGACGACACATAATTGTACCAGCAGTGTCTGTGTGTGTTCAGTTCAGCTGCATCACACAATATTCAAATAAAACACAGCGTCAAAGCTCTTTTCTCTTTATCAATGTACTTAATGTTTGCCTGACGCAAGCTTCCTCTTCCCCTTTTTCCCTCTTTTTCTTCTGGATGGCGTACCAAACTGGAGCAGCCTGAGCATAAACATTAAAGATGTAGACCAGTAACGTGGTATTAGCAGAATTAGCGATATTAGTGAAATTTTCAGTGGGCAGGTGTTGGGCAGGCATTCCCCCCATAAGTTCTTCAGAAATTTTTTTATGTCTATATTGGCCTATTAAAATTAATGAGAGGATAGTGTGACTAAAACTTGACTGAAATGTTATTAAGTTTGGATGACTAAAACTGGACTAAAATTATGAAGGATAGGGATAAGGATGAGGATATGAAGAATTTAGAATATCTAAAATGTGACTAAAACTAATAAGCATTTTCTTCTTAAGACTAAATTTAAAATAGGTCGCCAAAATTAACACTGAGAAAAAGACTAGCCTAGCCTAGTCAGACAAGCATGAACTGATGAAGCCTCTTGGATTAGAGGCGAAACGTCTTCACAGGCATACTGCCGAGTCCAGTTGCCTTCGATTTATTTATTTGCCCAGAATAACTATGACCTGGATGAACGAGAACATGCACAGACACTGAGAAAAACATACTTTTTTCTAAGTATCAAACGCAGAACATGCAATGAAACAGAGGTATGAAGAGGTGATCAAACGTAAAAGAAATGTTTTTAAAAATTTCAAGCTAGTTGTTTACTCTTAGGTCTCTCAGTCAACACACCACCTTTTCTGTTAAAAGTATACCCTGATGGCGCTGTCATACTGTCTGTGTGTTGTGTTTGTGTGTGTATGTGTGTGTAACTTCAGAGCATGACAAATTGTGAATTGTAGCCATTTTAGTAACTCTTTTGAAGGATTAGGAAAAAAGCATTCTGTACACACATAATGTTACTGAAATCCACTCTAACTGCCAACACACTGACCACTATTGTCAGGACTAGGAAACAGGTAGAGAGAGTGTCCTTAAACACTATAAAGCACAAACTGTTACAAGCACAAATTACAGCGCTGCATTGGACTGAAACACCTGGTTGATTAATGTAAGATAAATTTGAAGGCTGTGATGGCAGTAACAGCACACATGAGTTGGGAAATTGATTTACACTCCACATCTATGTTTACCAATGCACACTGTGGCTACACAGCTTGTCCCATTGTTTATTCTATAAATAAGTGCAGTCATGAATGTTACATGAGGGATACAGGGTAAGTCATGCTGCTTAAGAACAGTGTTTGTACGCCGATATGCGTCAAAATGCCGAATATCGGCGCCGATAATCGGCCTGGCCGATAATCGGTCTATCCCTAGTTTTTACAAGATGTGATCAATGCAATAAGCTGTTGTCACTAATCTGCAATAACATGTACTGTGCTGTCAAAGACCTTTACAAAGAAATTCCAAACCATATATTTTTAGTCATTTTAAAGTCATGTCATGTCAAGTTATTAGTACATTTCACTTAAAGAACACTCCATTCCCCTGAAGCTCTTCAAATAGACAACATCCTAAGAGATACAAACACCTCAGAGGTATTCTGTCCTTAAAATAAAAGAAAATTTTTGGTCTAAGAAACCCTTATATATTAGGACCAAATTGAGCATGTGCTTTGAATTAACATCAAAAGGTTGTATACACATAAATCACAGTAAGTGCCTCAGTGCAAAAGGTGCCTTCAGGTGGTCAGTAAAATGCCCTGAAATTCATACTTAATGCAAGTATTCAACAATAGTAATTTTTTACAGAAAAAAAAGACATCCAGTTTGAAATTGAAGTTCTTGACGAAGGAGGGTTGAAAAAAAAGAAAAGATAGACAGCATTAGCAAAAATAAATTGTCCTACTATTCACATAATATGAAAAAAATCATTAAAATATAAGTATTTAATCATTTTAGACATAATTACCATTTGACTACTATTCACTTGAAACAATTAAATATATTTGAGGGATTTTTTGGCAAAAGCCTATATATGTGTTTATATTCATCATCCTAAATTGTGTGTTTGTGTTTTGCACTGCAGTGAGTATCAAACCTGCTTCTTTCTTCGATTTAACAATGGCTTTTCTATTTTTGCAAATTAACTCATATATAAACACAAGAAATCAATTTCAAGGCATTCCTTGAATTTCTTGCTTGTGCCGTTGAAATCACAGTCTCTTTTTTCTCCAGCTATTGCGCGTGCTTACTGGCCAAATTTTCCATGAAAGAACGCTCATTTTTCCCTTGAGTTTTTTCATAAATCCCAAATTTTTTTAAAGAGGTGGCATATGCTTGCCTTTTTGCAAGCCAAACATTTAAAATGAGTCTCCTGGTATGTTCTTGTGAAAATGCTGAATTGAAAGGCCTATGTCAACAGAAATAACCATATAATCTCATATAACTGCAATTATAAGCATTTACAGTTAACATTATCCACATAACCCTTTTCACACCAGATTTATTTTCTCATCAGATTTGATAAGAATTATTATAGCTTCCGTGCCACAGCTATGTTCACACATGCTCTGGTAAAAAGTGGCCATCTGTCATGCCGATGCAGCTTCAAGTTTTAATTTAATGAATTAACCCTTAGCTGGCTAGCTTGGTCAAAGATCAACAGACGCTGTGTTAACAGAGACCAGAATCAAAAGAGGGAAATTATTCAAAGCTTAGCTTATGAAAGGGAACTGCGGCAGGACAAAGATGAGAAAGTGACAGAAAGAGAAAGAGAAATGATGGAGGTGAGAGGGGTACTGCTTGCCCACTGTTCAGGTATATGTGAGTGTGTTTGTGTGTGTGTGTGTGTGTATGTGAGTTTGTCTGTGTGTGTGTGCATGTGTGTGTGTGTGCATGTGTGTCAAGGAGGAACATAGCACTGCATGGTAATTGGACGGGAGAAAATGGAGATGGCAACTTTAATCATGTTGTCACATGGAAATCTTTATCTGACGCCACATTGAAACATCATCAAATGCCAAATACATTGGATCATGGATACAAAATCAACTAACAGCATGCTGTGAAGCTCATATTTGCTAGGACATAGTAAATGGAAAAAGATTTTTTTTTTTTTTTCAGATGAGTCAATGGATGTGAGCAGGACAGAAAAACTGTCAATCTGCACTATATGTGAAGAGTCCTTGGGTTTCTGTCTTGACAAACAAGATGTTGGATCTATTACAGAAATCTTCCTCTCTCAGTTGGAGAAGTGGGGTCTGGAAATTGAATATCTCAGAGGACAGAGATATGATGGAACCAACACAATGAGTGGGCATGTGAATGGAGTACAGCAATGCATTCAAGAGTTTTTAACCCATGCACTGCACACACACTTTCAAAACTTTGTGGTAGTCCATGGATGTCACTCATGTCAGATATACACTGGTACTCCAGAGGGGAGACAATGAGTGCTTTTCTAGATCACTTTGATGCCATCCACTCAGCACTCATTTATATATATATATATATAACCAGGGACACCATCCAACTCCAACAGGTCAAGCAAGCCTTGACACAAAATGGAGTCACTTGACTGCTGTCACAACAACCAAAATTCTAGGTTATATACAGCCATTGAGTAAAGAGTTAGAGTCACTAAATATTGGGTTTAACACTGCCTATAAAGAGACCACAGAAGTGGCTCTGGTCATTTCTACACAGAGAAATGAAGAGGGCTTTAGTGAAATTAACCAGCTTGTGGACAACTCGGAGCAAACTATACTTGCTGCAACACCTTATTCCTTCAGTTCTGTCCAAACTCGCAAAAGAAAAGCAAGAAATGATGGTGTCATGGTACAGAGAAGACCTCCCACAGCCAGACTCCAGTGACAAAGAGATTAACAGATAGAAGGTAAAGAACCAAACTCAAACAGTTCTGGCAACTACACCAAAGAGAAACACTGAATCACATAGAAATGCAATGCTTCCCTAACATCTGCTGTATCCTCTCAATTTACCTCACACCTCTAGTGACCACCTGCTCATGTGAGAGGTCATTCTATACATTGAGGCGACCAAAGACTTGCATCATTGGACATGCAATGACACATGTGCATAGAAAAAGAGGACTGGATCCTGAAAAAGTTCTCAGGCGCTGGGAGGCCTCTGGACACAGAAGGATAGCATTAGCATTTTGTGAAAAGGTAGCTTCTACACTAGATCATTTTTGAAACATTACTTATTTAAGGTCATTCATGTTTCATGTTAATTTATGTTTGGAATAGCCTTTATGGCTAGTTAACATGGTTACTGCCCTCTCTTCAGATGACTTCTGCCACTCACTGCTCTGCTCTAACTGCTGTCTCCATGGTTAGTTATCACCAGTGTTGGAGAGAAGTAAGTACCTGTAAGACCTACATGAATAAGGAACTGAAAGAACTGAAGAACTGAAAGCAGCAGCAAAAAAATGCTTCGCAAATCAAGTTATGGTACATTACTGCTACCAACTGGAATGGCATGTTAATCGTGAGTCATGTAACTTGCAGAGCACTGATTCACCAAACCTGTTGGCTCGCAGGCTACCAAATTTCTTCGGACCCTATTTTGTGTCTAAAATGCTTAAGAAAAATGTAATAGAGTACAAGTACACTTCATTTAGGAAATGTTATCGAGGCAAAGTGAAAGTTGACAGAAATACAAATACTCCTACAAAGTATAGATCAGGGGTGATCACACTTTTTCAGCTTGCAAGCTACTTATAAAATGACCAAATCAAAATGATCTACTTACTGTAAAAATGCATGAGTTGATGTACCTTGCATAACTGCATGAACCCATATTGCACAATACAACTGTGTACATTTTTTGTCATTACCATTGCCATGTCATACTCTGATGACTTGCACTGCAGCTCCCCCACTCATTTTTATACCCTTTCTGAAGTTGAGTAGAAATAAACTGGGCAACTCAGTAGCTTGTGCATGAGTCACTCCGCTTCTTGTTGTCTGTTTCCATGGTAACCGGGGAAAGACCCACGACTTGCTCTGAAATAGCACACGCAGCTTCCCGTCTCCACGGATTGGAATGGATTGGATGGATTGGATGGATTTTTAAAATGCCATGTGATCTACCCACATTACCTTTGCGATTGACCGGTAGATCGCGATCAACGTAATGGGCGTCCCTGGTATAGATACTACCAGGAAATACTTAAGTACTGTAAAGAGGTTTGATTATTTTGCACCACTGGTCAATATCACACCATACAAAAACAAATCATTAATGCGATTGCCCACTGACATAAATTTAAAACCAAGCAAATGTCTAAAGATGCACATATTTAGATCACGGAAATCATAAAATTTTCAAGGGAGCATGCCCCCTCTGTATTTCTAAAGCCCTGCATACAGCCAGTCAGGTCTTATATACCACCAAATCATGACAAAAGTTGTCTCAAGACACCAGAAACCTGAGTACAGATCTAGGACCAGAGGTGGGCAGCCATCTGACAGGACCGGTCGAGTTAAGAGGGAGAGAGAGAGTAAGAGAAACACAGGGGTGGGGTGAGAACTAACCCTTGCCTGTGCCATTGGATACAGGTCTGCCTTTGTCAAGGACAATGTGGTGGCTGTCTGTGCACCAGTGTCTCCACATTAAAAAAAGTCACCCACTGACATCCACTTGTGGGGGCAAGTCCACACCTCACACCCTAATCAAATCCTGTGGCGATCAGAAAGTGGTCACAGGGGCAGGATTGAGAAGCTGGGGAGTCAACAGTCAGACTGGCACACAGGTGATGGGTGAAGTTGGAGTTGTTGAGATTCTTTGATCTGAGGCAGGAGAATTCTTCAATACCTCCCCTTTTGACTAAGCGGCCCTTTGTAGAGTCCAAACTTCTCACCTCAGTAGGAAAAGGAGCTATAAAAAATGCCCCATAAAATGTCTACCATACCAAGTCATGGCTGGATTACTGGGGATCTCCTCTATGAGGTCCAAAACACAAATAAAATGAATTTCAGCACCTGAAATTCTTTTGGACATGGACTCTTGAGCGGCCAGAGAGACAAACCTTTGTAGCAAGGGAAGCATGGAGGTTAACAATAACATTATCTGGGACCAGAATGACAGAAGATGAACAGCTGAGGGGGGAAAAGAGAGGATACATCTTTTTCTGGAAAAGGAAGCCTGCTAGCAAACCCACAGTACACGGGGTCAGCTTCGCCATCAAGAACAACCTGGTCAGCCAGCTTACTGAATTGCCCCTGGGAAGTAAATCATCTAATATATGATGTAAGTAATCATCAGTAAACATTTTATGACACTTCCACTAAAACTGGACAGCAACCTGTGGTGCATATACTCCTCCTTTTGACTCACAAGATGGCATCAAGGAAGCTTTTTATGGCTTTTTAGGACAGAGGAACAAATTTAAAACATCTTGGATGCATCCTTGCTTCAAACTTTGGCACCTGATTGACCTTGCCACTGTGTAAGCCAGAGCTATACATGATGTACACCTAACAAGGGCAATGACCAGTATAGGTGGATGTTTGATATACCATTGCCTCATGTGTTTAACCATGGCTATCAGAATAATGCCCAAAAGAAGAGAAAAGATAAAACAATGCCACCCCAGCCATCAAAGTACTCTAATGACGTCAAGGCACACTGGATTTCATTTAAGTCCACCATCCCGAGCACTAGCCGTGAAGTCCTTGGCTTAAGAGCAATGAAAAACCAGGAGTGATTCAATGACAACCATGAGGAAATGGAACACCTCATTTCCAAAAAGCAGCAGGCCTTTTGTGTCTTGACACAACAACATCACCTGCCAAGCCAAGAAAGAAACCTATTCTATAGCCAAGGCCTTAGTCCAATATCGGCAACTTCAAAAGAAACGGAGAACAGAGTAAGCTCTAGAAACTCAAAGTCTTGCTGAAACAGGTGATACAAGTTTTTTTTTTCTGTGCAACTAAAGTTATGTACGGACCTTGCTACCATGCATCCAACCCCCTCTGGTCTAAGGATGAGTAAAAGATCTTGAAAATGCTCAATGAAATCAAAGCCAGAGGAGAAAATTTTTTGATAAGGTTATGAACTTAGTCTGCTATGAAAATATTTGACTAAATATCCGAAATAAATCACAAGTTATGAATCAGGAATTGAAATCTACTGAGTATACTAATGATCTCAAGCAATTTAATCCTTCTGACATAAATAACCCACCGAGTTTTGGTCTAGTGCCACCCACAGGATAAACTTGTCAGTTTAAGTCAGCTGTTTATACCAAAACTGGAATCAAATAAACATTGCATCCTCTAGAGGCTTTTAGCAGTATTATGGAATTTTTGTCTTGCTGATCACCACCATTAACTCAACAAATCCATCCAACAAAACTTGTCTGTGAGTATGATTTTCTAACAGAGTTATTTTGAAGACACGGCCATCACTATAAAAAAAGGGGGTGAGAAAGCTGAACAAGTCTTGTGCTGATGATCAATAACACTGTTGCAATCAAAGATGAAACAGCACTAATGAAACAGTCAGTATATGGAGCAGAGGAGGTGCTGAGGTCTAATGGGATGTAAAAAGACAGGGTGTTAAAACAGCGGTTCTCAATGGGCCTTTAGTGAGCATCACCTGACATCGATATGGATATTCTAGAGATGACTTCGTCCTGCAGAGACCACAGCAGATTAGACACTTTGTTGAGATATCGTGTCCCCATCCATTTTGCTGTTCCAACACAGTAAAAATCGTCAGCACCGAGACCTTAAAAATACCTTGAGAGTGGATGTATGTGTGTAGGGATGCAACAGTTCTCGGTATTTTACCCAACCGTTCGGTACGTCCTGTTCGGTTCCGTACACCCAGGTGAACCGCGGCATTTCAGTACGCACGACATTAAACTTTAATGTTTAATATGTAGTTATTGAGCACGCATTATGTGTATTGGGTGATACAAGGGGCTGCTTAGGACCCGGGGGATGTGTTCTGCTCAGCGTCTCTCAACAACCATGCAAGAACCATTCAGAATTTCCCTGAGGTTCCCAGGAGCCAATCAGCGCTCTGAATGCAGACGCTGGAGAAGTGAGGGGAAACTACAAACAACTTTCTCGGTTGCATGATAATGGCGAGTGAACGCGAGACGGATAAAAGTAAATTTGAAGAGGCACCTCCATCGTTTAAATCCGCTGTGTGGCAACATTTTGGCTTCAGCGTCAAGTATGACGAGCAAGGAAAAAAGACTGTCAGCAAGCAAAGCACGGTGTGCAAGCATTGCTT
>JAQMCX010000025.1:3547892-3586685 GCA_029814765.1 Acanthurus leucopareius
ATTAATTTCGATTAATTAATTACAGACCCTATAATTAACGCGATTAAAAATTTTAATCGAGTCCCACCACTAATTTTCACAGATTGAGACCTGCCTAATATTCGTGTACTCTTGTAGCTATTTTTACGGTATGTGACCACTTTCTGCTAATATTCCTTGAGGACTGAATAAATCCATCCGTTCCACAGCTGTTTGGCTAGACTGTATAGGGCACAAAGAAGTGTTTGTATTATACCTATAAGAGGAGCTTTGGACCAACTTGAAGTTGGTGACATCAGGACAGAGGGGAAGATACAAAGAGAAATGCTAATGGAAGAAGCTAAGAAAAGAAAACAGAATAACTGAGCAAGAGACCAGATAATGCAAGCCAACTTTCAGTCATTGAGAAGATTTAAAATAAACAAAAGGTACAAGACAGATGAGAGGTGGACTTCTTCCTGTGCGACTATGTTAGCTGGTTAGTTACTTTTCTTGTGTTGCTGTATGTTTGGCTGGATTATTAAGCTGTTGACTCACTTGTTGTTATAGCCAGGAGTTAGCAACATATTGTCTCTAGTTCAGTTTACATTAGTTTGAAATGCTGCTCTTTTGGTTTGTGTGCAACGTTTTATGAATTTTGACTGCCACTTGAAGATATAAGTTTTCAGGAAACAATACTGTGACGATGCTGCCAAGTTTTGTTTGTAGTTGACACATACATTGCTTTTGACAAAATTTTTACAGAAACTTTAGATTTGCATGTATAACAGCGGTCTGACAGTCAGGATCGTGGGCACACCATATCACTCAAAATATCAGTTTCTACATAATGATGCTTTCAGGTTAGCAAACTCCTAATCTAGTGCATCTCCCTATCTGTGTTGTGTTACATGTGAGTGTCTTATATTACTATGAATGTCCTTTAATGACATGAATCAATTTACTCGAGATTTTGTTGAAAGCAGTATCGCAATGTGTTATTCATTGATCAGTCAAGACTATGTCATGGGTCTTCTTGGTAGTTACCTGTGTGGTGACAGGAACTGGCCTTCCAAGACACAGGTCATTTTACAGGCACTCTGTGTAATGTTTGACTTCATCATCCCACTTCTCACTGTGATGTAAGTAGATAAACCCTCTCCTAGTGTTGCCACCATGTCCTCATGGTCCCCGAGTAGGTAGCAGATTACTGAACAAAGGTCAACATTGTTCAATTTCTCACACGGTGCTGACTTGAAATTTCAAAGTACATGGAAGAGAAATCCCACAAAGTGATTATTTTTAAACTTTCTTCATAATTACTCAAGGAGTTGAGCCACACCTGCATGTAATGAGCAATGTATAACTCACCCACTTATACCTTAGGCTACAGACTTATCAATTAATCCTTGTACTGCCTCTAAAATCGCACCGGAGTCTACTTTTGATATTAAATTTACAATATGTGATGTGTACTGCTAGAGGTCTCTCGTTCAAAACAATTAACAAAAATATGTTATTTGGAAATGAACAATGACTGAATGAAATACTACTTTGAATAAAATTATGTATTCTGTAGCATAAGCATTGTGAGACACATTTGAGACCATGTGAGTACGTTTTTTTAACATTTTAATGTGGAAATGCAGCATACAAACATCTAGATGTTATTTATCGCTCAAAAATGATCTAAATTTGCAGTATTGAACTGCAATTTTGAAAAAAGGTACATACTGTGAGAGATTTGACTTTAAATTGCTTGCATTTCAGTTTAGGCTAAAAAAATGTCCAGAAAAACAAAAAAACAATACATATGCCCTTTCAGGTGTAAATGTAAACTGAAATCACTTCAGTTACGTAACAACGAGCAAGTTATTTGGTTTCTGTTTTACTGACTAAGTTAAAGCAATGGTGAAACCAGCCACAGTTTGGATCTTTTTATGCCTGAATTTTGCATCTGTCATAAACAAAGTCTGGATAAGCCGCAGTTGTTGAGGCAGGAAATAAATATATTGTGAAACAGACAAGACTACAGCTTTATATGGCTGGGATTGCCTTTCCACTGTGTAAAACAGCCAACTGTTGGAGCTCTGCAACACAAACACAGAGCTCACAAAGACCAATACAGTTAATCTAATGGAGATCTCTTAAATGAAAACAGTCGCCCCTCTGATATGGGTTCCAAAACTGAGTAGGACGAGGACCAAACCTGGCAACCATTTGGAATGTTGTTGCTGTTTTTATTGCAGACAATGTTTTTGTGCTCTAAATAAAAAATTTAAAATCACCAGAGAGGAACAAATAGCAAAAACAAGCATGTTTCTGAATAAAAGTAAAATAATTTTTTTCTTTCAGACTTTTTATAATGTCTTCATGTGATTTTTTTTACTGCAGACCAAAGATTCACACAACACAAACATCACACATACACGCACACACACACACACACACACACACACACACACACACACACACACACACACACACACACACTTGCACACCTCTCTTTATGGGGACCATTTATTGACATAATACATTCCCTAGCCTCTTATCCTTACTTAACCCATCACATTTGAATGCCTAAGCCTAACCCTAACCTTAATCTAAGTCTCAGCTAAACCCAAGAGGCAAGGCTTTACCCACAAGCAGCCATTTTAAGTTGTGGGGTCCAGTATTTTGGTCACCACGAAGCTGACAGACCCCACAAGTATAGTGGGCTTCTGTTTGTTTTTGTTTTTTTTTTGCACAGATCCTATAAATACAGTAAAACAAAACACCCATACACATTACACACATCCCCACACACAATTTTCTTCAGTGTGTCGGCAGAAGAAAGCTTTGATATGAGCGGCTGTGTAATTGTACGTTTGTGACTGTGAGGCCCCAGAGCTCATCAAACTTTCAGAGTTTAACATGCCTGTGCGATCAGAGTGATGACACACTGCGTTACTGTAATCAGACAGTCAGTGTGTGTGTGATAACTCTGTGACTAACAGTGTTGACAGATAAACTGTGTATGTCTTTTTAGTGTCTGTGTGTGATAAAAAATCAGCTTTAATATATTAAATGACTGTTTATGTCTAAATCTATCCATGTGTTTGAATGCATTTTGCGTGTGTATTCCTGGCACGTGTCTTATGAATCATATTTAAGTGTGTCTATTATGAATGACTGATTTAGTTTTATTAGAAATGTAACCTAGGGAGGAAGTTTTGTGGCCTTTATCCACCTTTTGTTAAGCTGCAAACTAAACGCTGTTCTGTAATATTTTGTTGTTTAATGTTTGTCTTGTGTTAGCTTGCTAATGCTTCTTATGACCAGCTTCATTTTAGTGTGTTGTAATTTTGCAAATTCCTCTTTTTTTTGCATTTTTTTTTTGGCTTTTATTGTCGATAGGACAGAGTTGGAAACGGGGAGAGAGAGAGAGGGGGTAGTGACACACGGCAAGGGGTCGGAGCCGGGGTCGAGCTCGCGACCGCCGCTTGGAGGTCCAAGACTCCGTACATGGGACACCTGCGCTACCAACAGAGCTAAATCGGTGCCCCGATTTTGCACATTTCTAAAATTCATTTTCGAGTTTCTGGAGTCATTATGCAGCTCAAATGAATCAAACTTGACAGACTGCCTAAGTAATGACTTTTTGCTCATATAAATACAAACAGATTAATAGTGTATTTCGGTCATGCATGAAACCGTCAGACGAATGAATGACGGAAAAAATTATATTTGACAGTTTGCTCCACGTTGTTAACCTGATGGTCTCTCGCTGTTTGCTGGTGAGGGGTGTGTCGAGTGCAGTTGATTTACCTGAGTTTTCTCCTGAAACAGCTGCCAGTTGACACTATGAGAGCAGTGAGAGTGAACTTAAGAGAGGTATGCGTCAGTCAGCCGCCAGACACAATTAGCTGACTGTAAAGCCGGCTACATTTTTTCAGTATGAATGTTACATAGCTTGTTTTGTCTAGTTGAATCAAGACATCTGTATTTCCAACTATGAGGAGTTTATGAAGCTTATCAGAACCAACACTGTTGACTTGCATTTTTGTGTTTTCAAAGTGTTTATTCTAGCATGACCAGTGATAAGAAATAGAGCAGAAATCCTGAAAATAAAAAAAAGCAGATGGTTAGTCATGTAACACAAGTGTCTAAATGTCAGCGTGGTAAGCTGCAAGCAATCATCTTTCTCAGCCTAAGTAACTTCGTAAAAACTCTTTTCAGGAACTGGCTTGACACAATTTAAAAGCCATTTCAAGATGATGAGTATTGTGAAGGTTTTTTTCAATTGTTTCTTTAAAGCCAGGTTTTTCTCCATCTCCATGCATTGTGTGCATTCCTGTAAAAAGGGGCCTTGTGGTGCATCATTTGACTCTTCTGCACAAAATGGACTGGTTAAGTGCATAATCAAGAGACATGAGAAATAATATAATAATAATAATAATAAAATTACAGCAAAAACCAAAACTGTGTCTGCACATAAGAGAAGGGAGGAATTCTGACAGCAATTAATTCTACTACTCAATGCACTCCCAGTGCCTCCAATTTGTTTGTTACCTTACAAATGCGCATTCTCAAGCTCTCAAAATATTTGAATTTGATACAGCATACTTAAACATTATCACTTTTTTTCTCAAATTTAAGTTCAATGACATTTTTATTCAATTTTGCCTGTGACAATTTTTTAGTCTGTGCTCTGTTAGCTAAAGACTTGGTAGCAAATCCATTATTAGCATAAAAACATTAACCACACTGGCCGATATTTTCTGCGTCGTTTAGCGTGCGTTATATAATGCTGTGTAAAGAGTTAATATTATCGGAAGCAAAGAGAGAAAAAAAATTGTTCTGCAGTATTATCTGACTGCATGTAGGTTTCTGTGTCAGGCCACCTTTCTTCGATGCGTACATTCGATGCTTGTACAGCTTTAATTAGTAATTTTAATCATTTTCATTCAGTAACATTACAAATGTACAGCTCGGTAAGATTCTGTAAATTTCCACTGTCCCTTTGCAGAGGATTGATGCAGCTCATAGATTATTTGCCAGGAGGGGAATTTGTGAAGAGGCAACACCTTTTACAGCTAATTTCAATCCGGAACTTTAAACACAACCTCCACTAGATAAGATGTGCAGCATAAATTTTCATGGTGATCTCATCAGGTTAAAAGAGAGACACTTTTGTGACATGTGAAAATGCTAATTCGAGGCTAACCCATTTACGCTATTTCGAATTACACCCCTCTGGTTAAGAAATTAATGGTAAAGTTTTGTTAGTAATGTAACTGAAGGAGGAAATGTTATCTTCAGTGGTGTTTGGACTCTGAGTCTTTTTGCAGCAAAACTTGCTACAACTTCAGTTTTGTGTGATTATTCAGACACACTGGATATCTTAGCAGAAAAGTAACAAGCAATATGTTTCTGAGAAGTCTGAGAGATCAAGTTGGCATATTTATGGTTGTTTATGTGTCTGCTTCTTCATCATAAATCTCCAAATGTATAGGCGTGTTTACAGGTGTCTAGTTTTGTGTGTGAGCACACTCAGATGTAAACATCTCTGCCTGTGAGTGTGTATGTGCACAATGTAAATTTACCCGACCCAGTTAGTGTATCAGACATCGACTCACACAGACTCAGACACTTAACAAGCCAATCAAGTTTAATGATGCTGCAGTCTCAAAGATGCTGCGAGTGTAAATCTAAATTACATGAGAATTCAGAGAATGCACGACTGTCTGGATACAGCCCCTCTGACCCCCTCCTCAGTTTTCCAAAAAATTTAACACCTCAGTTTTATTTTAGTATTTTAAAGTCTGCAGGATCTAAATCAAAACATTTTTGAGTAAAGGAAACTAAATGGATGGCTAACATGGGAACTCAGTTGATGGAAAGACTTGTGGAGTATGCATTTGCATCTGGCTTCAAACAATCAAATGATTTTTTATAACATGTAATGAAACATTTCTTTTTTATATTTATTTTATTTTTACCATACCAGCTAATTAAAAGCACAAACTAGTAACTGGTATGTGGGGATAAAAATAGAAAAAAAAAAATCTAAACAAATTATAAAAAGCAGCAAGCCAATCACAGTATGTTAGCAATTCAATGCAGAACTTTTAACTCAAAATTACCTCTCCTGACCTCTACTTTGTCACAAATTCAAACAGCACTTTTACATTGTCTGATTGTTATGTTGCTCTATATGAAACACTACTCTGTTTGGCTAATTGTAGTATTTTGTGCAGATGATAGAAAAGTATTTTACTCGTCTGATGGAGAGAACTGACTCATACTTCATTCAGTAAGTCTAAAATGTAACACTATCACACCAACACCACTCTTTCCCTACAGGTTGGACATCAATATATAGTATAAAAAAGTCAGGGATATCAAACTGGATGAGTTCCGCATTATTTGATCTCCAAAGAGCCACACCAGTAAAGCAATTATAAAATGGCTTACAAATTACAGCCTATCCAGTTTTTAATGGATGGTTTGTTGATGCTGGCAAAATCCTGTTGCTTGTGGAAGCACATGATTTCAGCATGCATGTCTTCTCAAACTTATTTCATTAGCAAGAAAACTTTCTCACTGGTTTGGGCCCTCTTCACAGGCAGATTCTAACCAATTCTACGTTTGATGTCCTTGGTCAAAATCCTCAAGTTCCAGGTCCAGCCTCTGATTAGCTGACTTCATTCACAAGTCAACAGCTGGCTTTAAGTCAGACTGCTCTTTTGCTGTCCTTAAATGGTGAATGAGCATTTGGTCTAAGAGATGGGATGATAGGTGACAGATGGGATCTGTACTTGTTTTTTTATGATGTTGAGATGTAAAAATCCACTCTTACATGCTTCATTGCTCAAGGCTGTTAAAGAGACAATTTAACCACCCTGTTGATGTTGCAGTAAAAATTTTAGTTGCTTTTTTTACTGTTGAAACCAAGTCATACACGAAGGAAGATGCCAAGCATTCATCTGCTTGCTCTAAGAACATCTTTTCTCTCATAGTGGAGTTTCTGTCAATTTGTAAGGATGGTTTAATATTTGTGAAAAATGGTGTTGCCTAAAGAGTGGAAGTCTTGTATTTCTTGATGCCAGTTTGAAAGATCAAAACAATCACATGATCATATTCAAAAATAGATTTGAAAGAGTTATATCTGCTTTCAAACTCTGTGATTACACTCCTGAGTAAATCTCCCCTGTCCCTGCCCTCTTTGGCATTGTAAAGGGTGTGTGTCCTGCCCTGACCAGCCACAAAAGTGTGTACTGTTCAGTGGCTACTATTCACATGTTCCAATTATAAGCAATTCTTCTAAAATCTAATGTCAAAATGATTCCAAAAACAGTAAAAACGCTCCATGTAAATATGTTGTAGGTCACTGTTATCACTGGTAGCTACTTTGAATGACTGGCAATAATTTGGATATTTTCAATGAGGTGGCTTAAACAATGTCCTGCTTGGTTGTCATGATGTCCTACAATCCATTAAAGAGCATCCCTAAAATTCAGTGGAGCGCACTCAACTCTCCACCGATATTTTATGGAGTGCTCTGCTCATTTGATGTCACATATTTCAAACTTAGTTGCAATTGTGTGTTTTTATCTGTTTGCAACTAATACTTTAACAAAGCTATCAAAAACTATAAGCAGTTTACTAGAGTGTCTGTACAGTTTGTAGTCTGGAAATTTTGTGTAATGCCTTACATGATGAAAAACATTAGTTTAAATTCTTCCAAACACAGTGCATTATTTGGGTTGCAGTAGAAATGTATTGGAAGGAAAAAATCCACAGCATATTACACAGTTTAATATGTAACTGTCCTGTTATCGTGTCCACTTGGCCTCATCAAATGTATATAAACATTCAAATTTTTTAATTGGACACATAATATAGATTGTTTCACAAACACACATAAAAAAAACAAAAAACAGCAGCATGTCTCTTTTTGTTCGACAGTTTAAGACAAATCAGTCTGGTCTCCCAGACAAATTCTCAATTATCCAAGGAGACCTCAGTCAGATGAGTTTCTTCTGTCTATGAGGAAGCTGAATCACTGTCATCCCACCCGCCTCTATACACTGCTCTTTTTTTCCAAGAACTTGTCACTACATGTCCTTAAATTAACTTCATACACACATACTTCATGAGTATGTGTGTGTGAGAGAGTGTGTGTGTCTTAAAGAGAGTCAAAAAAGTACATTCACATGCCACTGTCTGGGCTGCAAACGTCTGCACGTCTTTATCCATGTATTTGTCTTTGCATTGTGTGTGTGTGCCTGTGTGTGCGCACGTGTATATATGTGTGTGTGTGTGTGAGTGTGCATTTGCCCCCACACTGCCAGAGCATAAACCACAGGAAGAGTGGGAGAGAGAGGAGAGGTGGACCACAGAGCGGTTAACCTCATGACATCACAAGCTCCGAGCTGATTGGCTGCTGCCGGAGGCTGGAGGGTTTATAAGCCAACCAGGAGCCTCAGTTTCAGCAACAGCATCACTGAGCAGTGAACAACATCCAGGGAAACCCAGGAGATAAACTAAAGACAAACCACGTCTATCTGTTCCTGCTCCACAATCCGCAGCCGGCTGAACTCCTGAAGCTTTCTCCAGCTACAAACAAGGTCAGAGAAAATAATATAACGACTGAACTTTATATTTGCTGTATTTTCTGCTTGGATGTAATTTTTTCTGCAGCACTCTTGGAAAGATGAGAGGTGGAAGGGTGGGTTAACATTTGTAAAAGCTGATGGAAATATGTTTTATTTAGTTTAAAACATAGGATCCAGTGTTTACAAACATGTACTTTGAAAAGGTCTACAGTTCTTTTTTGCATTTAAAATCCAGTATATGGCCCAAAGTATGTGGACACCATTTTCTACATCCTTTTGTGTACTTTGGGTCTAGGGCTCTTTTTCCATCACTATAAGCTCAGCCTCTCACTTCCAGTGAAGAGAAATATGGCTGTTACAGGGTTTTTGGAAAAAAGACACTTTATACACTCATGCAAGGAGCCTTGTTAATACACTTTAAAGAATCTGGCTGGCTTTTACCTGAACATGAACACAAACTGTGAGCCAGTCTATATAATCCAACATTACTGTTGGGCCTCATCTCCTGTGTCAAAATGGGAAAAAAATCCCTGCAGCCAGGTTCCAAAATCTTGTGGACAATCTGTGGACAACCTGAAACCAGAAAAGTAAAAGCTGTTACAGCATTAGATTAATGCTTATGGATATGGATGTGCCACTTTACATATTCAAGTGGCACATAAGGTGAACATGTTGGTTGCCTACACATGTGCTGCATGCAGTCTAAATTCTTTATATATTTCTTCTTCCAAAACCAATAATGTAGGTAGTTAAAAAACAAATATTACAAACGTGAAAACACTCAAATTAACAGTTAGTGTTGAGCAAACTCACATTAAACCCACAGAAGGGTTTGGTTATCTGCAGTAAAAGCTCTGCATTTTATTGAAGCTAATTACAAGTTCTTTTTTAAGACTTTATGGTGCTGGGAGTCCATCTGTGATTGGTCAGAGGAAAAGCTGGGGCGGCTGTGTTTGATTGGCTGATTAGTGTCTCAGTAACACCAGGGCAGAAAAGGGAAGCTGTGGGCAGCAGGAGACAAACTTCTGGATTATGTGTCTCAAGAGCAGGACCAGACTAAACACACCAACATAGACACACCGACAAGACAAGACACACATACTGATTAACGTTCAGCTCAGTCAACAGTGCTTTTTAATTGACAGGCCAAAGAGAGATTTTAGGAGGTTCAGTTTCTATTTGCAGGTTCCTTTCATTTTTTCAAAGAAAAACCAAAGTCCAGCAGAGTTTCAGAGTTATAATAAGATCTGAATCAAAACCTGATTCAGCTAAAATACGAATTCCAGTACTGCTCTGTCCTTCTATGGGAGTAAATGAACACATTACCACTCAGCATATTTGAATGCTTTAAAATTCTAAGTACAATCTGAATTCTCATCGCAAAAACTCAAACTGTGCGCACAGATCAATGTGTTCAATTTTAGTTAAGGCGGAACATTCTCATATAATCCTTATAATCCTCCTGTTACGTCCCATAGTCTGCTTTCAAAATAGCTAACAGTTAGAGCAGAAGAGTTATGTTCAGGTTTCTATTCAATAGTTTAGGATGCACGAAGAGGGATGATTATAAATGGTCCTATGTTTCCAGGCTCTTATGTTTTCAGGGTTAGGATGTGACCCAGACACAACTGGAGGTCAGTGGGTATAAATACTATATTCAACTCGGGAACATTGGGACACACAATTTTAACCCTGGGAACAAAGTTACACTCTCTCAGCAATCTCATGATGGAAACAGACTCTAGGAAGTCAATGCTCATGGCCAAGAAAATCCAGCCCATTCCTGGTAATATAGTAACACAGTATTTCTGTTTAAAATACTTTCTTGAGCCCACTTTTAGGACTTGAACCACACATATGCAGAATTTTCCACATTACACTTCACAGTAAACATTCACAACAACCTCGAGCTGCATGAACACCCTCTGATGACTATATTTACTTGCAAAAAATGTATTTCCGCTCACCCCTTGCCATAACCTCACTTAACCTTAACCTTAAAAAACTGATAAAAATACAGCTCATTTTGCTTTTCTTTGAGGATCCTCTTTAACATAAAAACATTTCTTAGTCCCCGTCTTAGAATTATTGTAAACTTATTTCTAGCCTTAAGTCTTAAACCAAATTGGAATCCTTAAACAGCACTTGAAAGACTCGAGGATGCAACAAACTATCTAGAGTTTCCACTCAAGGTCTCAAGGTCCAAAACATAGACTAGTTCTTACAAAGATAGATGCACAAAAATACACATGCACTTACAGTTATATGGGCGTCTGTCATGTTTCTGCTGCACTGTGGCTTTCCAGTTATAACCTGGTGAATTACACAGTATAGGAAGAGTCCATCATTAGAGACAGACGCAGACTCTCAAACTGCTCCTCCCACAGCGTACATGAAGAGAAGAGCTTGTTACAGTAAGAGAAGGGAAAAGAAAAAAAGATGTTTTTCAAGCGTCTGTTTTCAAGGTTTAAAACCTGCAGAAAAATGGAAATATAGCATATAAACATTTTGCTTATGTTGCTGCCTCCAAAGAAAAATCAGCATATCTCATAATCCAATGTTACTTTACAACATAATCAAACCTTTTCCTCTGTTTTTATTGCCAAATGTAAATATCTGTTGCAGAAAAAATGAATATTCTTGGTGTTTAAGTGCCATTTTCTTCATGTTGGCTCAGCCTTTTGCTTTATTTTGGAATAGTTCAAAATACTGTCACTTATTTGTTGAAAAGTCATGCAACAAGGCACTAAATTCATGTGGAGTTAAAACTTTAACAATTTTAAAATTTTTTGATATCTATTTTAAATCGTACGGTACCTGATACTTCTCTCATGTCTTGGACCAGAAGGCACCAGAAACTTCTTGTGTGATCATTGAACAAACCACAAACTGAAGCTATGATGGAGAAAATGTGTTACTGTATTGAAACAGAATGGTCAGAGACACATAACCATTCATTTAGTTTGGTAATTAATGACTTAATGACTTCCTGTCACATGCCAAGGCCTCAGAAAGTGTCATTGCTAGCTAACAGTCATGTGACCATGCATCCTCCAGTGTTAGGAGGGATTTGCTGATAAGGCAGCTCATTTACAGTGTGATATGTCATTGTATTTCTTTTTTAACTGATGACCTCTGAACCATTATTGTGATGACATATGAACTGTGTGCACAATGGCCATGTATTATTGTTATACGTAATGCAATGATATTTTATTCTGTGATCTTAACCTGCATCAATCTGTTTTTTTGTCTCACCATCCAGACACCAAACTGTGACAAAATGAAAGTGGCAATTGTTTTTGTTCTGCTCTTCGCTACAGTTCTCTGCAAGCCGGTGAGTCATTTCATTCTGTTTTATCAAAAACTTCAAAATAACTTTGCTGGACTAAGACCAGTAGCTCAGTTTCAGAATTCATTTTAGTACACTTGATGACTTATTTTTTTATTTAATATGTACACTTTTTTGCTTTTTAGGTGAGAAAAGTTTCCGTCAGCAGTTCAGAGAGTTCAGAGGAAGTGGTGAGTATCCGGATAAGAGAGAGAAAACAGAGACAGAGTGAGAGAGAAACTTCCAAACTGACTGATATCTTGTTCACAGGGGAAACAGCCAGCTCCAGCCCTCAGGAAACAGGCGATGGTGACCAGTGAAGCAACTTCACAGGTAACTCATAGAACACCGTGTTTGGTTCAACCTATTTTCATCATTACCTCACTACCAATAGTGCATATTCAGGTTGAGTGTGCTCATCACAAGGGGTTCTACACTTCCAAAAAGTGTTTTACAAAGAAATATAAACCAAAAAACAAAAACAACAAAAACAGAAAACCCTTGACGGGCAGCTATTTGTATCAGTCAATGGCTTTAATTACAGCAACCCTGTTTTGACACACAAAGGACAGGTGTGAAATGGACCTTGTGGCCATAATAAAAGACATGCATGTCTGTTACTCATCACCATGTGGACTCTCATATCACCTTATGGTTCAATCTCAGAAACCACAGAGCTGTCTTTGGGGAAAAGCTAACATCAAATGCACTAAAATGTTGTTTTTAACTGGCCTTTGCCTTGGACATATATAAAAATTCAAGATAAATATAAAGATTCCAAAATTTACAATAAAAAAGTGAAAAAAAGGGATTAATCAATTTAATTATTTCTGATGTTGCAGAACATTGTAGCAGCAGCTTCTGCCAGCTCAGATGAGAGCGCAGATTCAGATGAAGATGAGGTGAGAGATCAGTCAAAATAGTAATTAAAATTGAAACAATCATATCATAACTTAACAAATCAAGTGGATGAACAGATACTTTGTATGTCTTTTGTCTGCAGACTACACTTTTGCTGAAGTTTATGTCTTTCTGTTTTATTGACTTTTTTGCCACAGGAGGCTCAGGCAGCCACAACTGACAGCACAGCTTCATCTTCAGATACAGCCTCTGTTGACAGCAAGGATGATGATGATGATGACGATGATTCAGAGGTGAGTCTGAGTAAAAACACAACATTGACACATCTGGCTACATGTATAAAGGTGGTGTTTCTTTCAAAATTTAGAATTGACCTCAGATATTAAATCTCAAAATTTAAAAGTCTCAGGGACATAGTAGTTAAGCAACATAGTAGTTCAATTTTTAGCACTATAAGAAGGTTAATTAAATTTGTGACACTTAATGTCTTATTGTAGGATGATTATTTCATTACTGATCCTTGCTCATTTCTTTAGATTTTAATGCCTGTACAATGCCTCTATTGGCCTGAATCCAGAAATACATCACACACTGTGTTGTTGCATCCTTGTGTTTACACATATGTCAGATGTAATTGATTTCTGATCCCTCATAGTTGTCATTTGTATTATGTAATGCTAGATAAAGAAAAAGGACAAAAACAGTTGAGGATTGATACATCTTAATTCAGTTAGATACAACACGCCACCATTATCAAATACAACATTAAAAGTGAACAAAAGAGCACTCTACATATTAATAAAGAATTGTCGACTATCAATAAATATGGATGCTGTAAACACCCCATCACATGTTCACTCACCTCCCACCTCTCACCTCTGTGTCTCCAGGAAACTGATGAGGATGAATCTAGCGACAGCTCAGAGTCAGGCGAGTCCTCCTCCCCGACTCCCGCCACAGCCACTGACACCCCTGTGATTGTCACAGAGGGCCCCGCTACTGACTCCACCCCCGAGCCCATCGAGCCCACCATCGTCACCGACACTGACACAGCCCGTGGAGACAACTTTGGAAGCTACCCCAGTGAATATAAGTCCATCTATGTGGAGGACAAATCCTACCACAAGGTGCCCTCTCCCTACAAGTCCTATGAGTTTGTCGGCACAGGAAAGAAGATGGCCTACGACATGACCTACGGCAACGAGGTGGAGAAGTCACTGCAGGTGTACAAGGTACAGGTCAGTTTGTTCTTGTGGAGAATGTTAGGCCATCAACTAAAAAACAGTTTGACATAAGTTGCTGTAGAATGAGTTGCTTCTCACAAAAACCACTGTCAAACTTTTAATTAATGCAGATATGATACCTGATACCTTATAATACCCATTACTGACATGTTACTACATGCTGGGAGTGTTTAGGTGATACCAAACCATAACTGGTGTGTGATATTTAACTAAACTACCAAAACATTATGGCAAAGGATGAATTCTCCTGTTGCACTTGTTCTAACTCTTTCTCTCTTTCATAACTTCACTGCCACCTCAACTTTTTTCAGTGCTTTCAATTCAGATGCAAATTCATTTTATTTTAAGAAATTTAAAGTCAGACTAAGCTGAAAAGGGTCCACATTTAAAGAAATCTAGTCAGCTTCAAATATTTAATCTGTAATTTCCCTTTTTTCATTTTATGACCTTTTCTCTCACAACGTTTTATAAAACTTCAGTCTATCAACATGATGATGCTACAATGAATTCCCTCTGTAAATGCAGTTTTGTTCTGTGAACTTAAAGAAAAGCCAATCAAAGTGACTCTCCCATCCATCTTATCTTCAGGCTCTTCAGGTTCACTCTGATGTCCTGGAGGAGGACACCAGCACCCCTGAGGTGGAGAGCCAGGGCCTGGACACTTCTTTCGGCACCTCTCAGGATGAGGACATCAGCCCTCGCCAGGCTTCCGTCCCAGAGGAGGAGAGCGTTAGCACCAGCGATGCCACCACCAGCGAGAGCACCAGCGCCCCAGAGGAAGAGAGCGAAAGCAATGCCAGTGAGAGCGACAGCCAGGATTCAGAGGATGAGGACAGCCAGAGCAGCGAGGAGGCCACAGCCACGCCCGGAGCCGCTGACAGTGATTCAGATGAGAGCGACAGCACTGAGAGTGACTCAGATGAGGAGGGGGCGGCACCTGACATCACTACTGACATGCCAGTGGTAATCACTGCTAAATAAGCCTTGAATATCCAGGAAAAGAAGTGGATGGAGGTGTCAGTTAGATTTACATAAAGAGCGCACACTGCATCCAGGTGCAAAACGCCCCCTCCAGAGCCACTTTCCATTGCAGGGCCAAACAGGGACAGCCAAGGCTTTAATATTATTGATTTTATTGATTCTATTGAGCTCAGAATATATTACTGTAATTATTTTTGCATCTTTTTGGAAGCAGAAATGCTTCTCAAACCTCCTGCATCCTGTGGTCTAATTGCCATCTTAAGTCCTATGTTTGACCCTGCAGGGGTAAAGTGGCAGATTTAACTGGTGACTGCTACATGCAACAGGTTTACTGACTTCATGACCGTTGCCCCCTGTCCTCTCCCCTCTGTTACTGCAGGGTAAAAAGGTTAAACTGGAAAAAAGAACAGAGAAAATAACACAGTTGAGTCCTAATATCTACACTAGCACAACACTGCATTTAATCAGTAATTAGCTGCAATATGCAAACATATGTGTTTTTTTGTGCTTATAAAACAGGAGCAAATGTGGAGTTATTTAAATACTTGTAATCATTTCAAGCATTATAGATTTTAAACTTGACATTAAGCCATGTATTTGCTGTCTGTGTGGCATAGCTTTTTTGCCTGCTAGGACCAAATCTGCTGGTGTAGATAAAAGGATATAAACCAAGAGAAACCATCCAGTACAGGGTCAAATCAGGTATACAAGATGCAGTGCACATGCATTCATACATGCAACAGAGTCCTATTCATTTGCACAGTTCCTACCTACACTACATGTTGTTTGTCCCATGTTGTTTACTGTAATGTATCATAATGTACCATTTATAAAAATATTAATAAAGATCTTTTTCATAAAAGAAGATGCTGGTTGTTTGCATCTGTGTTAGCTGTAAAGGCAAGAAGGGCAAGAAAGATGGAGAGAGACGTGATAGATAGATAGATAGATAGATAGATAGATAGATAGATAGATAGATAGATAGATAGATAGATAGATAGATAGATAGATAAGAATATCTAAATGGGTTAAATTTAAAATGGTCCTAACAATGTATACAGAACTGCAGAAAAATAAATTAGCTAAAGTAGCTAAACTATTTAAATGAAAAGTTTGAGTCATTAAAATCTTGAAAAACAGGTTGTCTGGCTCTGATATAATGAAAAATACCTTCCAGCATCTGTAAAGCTCACAAACAGATGTGTTAGAATGACAGCTTTGGTGTTTGGGGGACATTGGTGGTATTTACCTGTCTGCAGCACCTTTCTGCTTCACTCTTACACTGAACACAAATTAGCCCAGTAAAAATTTGGATGTGTAGCAAATCAATCAAGAAGTTTAAACCTAAATATGTCCAACTTTATATGAATGAGATCAACAAGAGTACCTGCCTTTCTTGTTTCTTTAGCAGCATAGATTACCCACTGCCCTGCATGTCTGTTCAAATAGCCGCTCTAAAGACCCCTCAATGCCCAGTAATCAATTCATGATGCCCTCTACTGATTTCTATGGGTACAGTAGGCAGAACCCAATGAATGCTGGATATACTGCAACAAACTGATCCACTGGATCCACACTTTTCCTGACCACTCACAGGTTAGTGGCCGTAGCTCACAAACTTTTTTCCAGCAGGGCCACAGAAGCAAAGAATTATGTGGGTTTAACCCTGACTAATGACATAAAACTTGAGGTGAGTGAAACAGTGACCTCACAAGGGTCAAAAAGGAGGTACTTTTGTAAACTTTCTTATAAATCCATCCATAATGATAAAATGAGTAGCTAATGAATAAAGACACACATTAGTTGATACTGTTTTGCCAGATTAAATATGGAAGACTGTTTACAGTTGGTAATAAAAGCAGATGCACTATAAGTAAGTTTAAAGGGATTCACTGTTCTCATTATTAATAGGTTACGTTACATAAAAAATTTACAACTTAATGCACCCCTCTATGCCTCTGGTCTATAAAGGGTTTAAATAAACTGATGGAATGGTTGCATTTATTTTGGAAATATCCACATATTAATCTGTGGTTGTGGTTCAGATATTTTGTTTGCCTGGATTCATTTTGGTTATTCACATGGAGAAACTGAGCATGGTTGTGAATGTTGTGGTCAAATGATTGACTTAATGATTCTGTTTAAGTATGTGTCGGTATTACTTTAATCCTAATGTCCCTTTTAATGCTTAGAGTGCTAAAACTGTTTGTGGTGGAGAAAGTGTTTAGATCCTGTACTCGAATCTGTAACAAGTACAAGTTCTGTGTTAAAAACAGTAACTCAGGTAAAAGTACAGAAGCTGGAGCTAAATACACTTTAAGTATCACAAGCAAATGACCACAATGCAGAAAAATGGCTTGGGTTGTTTTGCTCTGATACACAATAGCAGCCTATCCCTGAATTGTTTTTATCAGTGTGTTAATGTTTAAGTTGTATTTAACTGTAGATGGTAAGATTGAATTGACAATTCATCTGCTTTATATGCTTCTGTGTAGTTTAATCTACAAAATGTTCTCCTATTTTAAAAGCTCACCACCTGTTTTGTTTTAAAAATTCCAATTTGTAAAGTAACTAATAGAGCCCTGTGATGAACTGGCTACTCGTCCAGGATGTTCCCTGCTGCTCACCAGGCATCAGTTGAGATCAGCTCAAGCCAGGTTTTCAATTGTGTTTTAATTCAAAATAATTAAATCAAATTGAAATTGTGTGTTTTTTTTCCTAATTTGCATAATTCTGAGCTCAGGGTTCTTGAACACATCATCATAGGACATATGATGTCAAGATTCTAGAACTCATGATCACAGATCATTTTTCTTATAAAGCAGAGTTTCACTGGATTCAGCACACTCTTAAAGACAGCAATCAACAACGAAGACAACCAAGAAATATCTTTTTCAACATGTGAAATTAAACAGTAACATGTCTGAAGTACAAAATATGTGTTCTACCATGAAGGAAGGAAGTGATGAAATAATACAAGCGGTAAGAACTTTAAATTTGAACTGTTATTTCCAGCACTGAACCTCTGTTTTTTGTGTCATTTCCCCATATCTGTGTAAAGAATCAACAGATACAAGTAACTACATTTTGACAAAGAGGTTGAATTTTCAAACAAACTTAGAATCAATCTGAATTCATATGCGTGAGAGATTTCTATTTGTGTTCCAGTAATATCTGTTTGTAGATACAAATGTCAGAGACAATGAGTAGTGCTGTAAGTGTTATGCTGGAATTGCCCACAACTTTGAAGCTTCAAGATGAACTTTCTTGAAAAACCTTATTTTTTTTCTTGGTTGCTGTAAATTCATATGACACAAGTAAGATCTTGAACCTTTAATATGAACCTAAAAGCTTTCTATCCCTGGAAAAATACAAAACTGTGAATTCAAGTTGCTTCTGGGGACATGTATTTTCACAGAGAGGGGAAACATCATAAATATATAGGGAGCCTTCGCTGTATGTCAGATTTAAGCAGAACATGTCAATGGAACATGTAAAAGTGTCCTCCAAACTTCCAAACAATATATTAAACTACAGCATCACACACTGACAACACATGTACAATCAGTCAGCTACAGCTGAAAGTTGAAGTAATTAACATTGTTCTTTGTGACAAATGCATCATTCAGAAAAGTAAGTTAAAAATTTGGGGCTATGTTGAAGAATTTAAGATAAAAGAGAAATACATTTAAACTTTGAAAATTTGTGTAAGTTAGAGATGGTAGGTCATTGAATGCATTTCTTCTGTGCTACTTACAGAGGAACATTTTGGTATTTTAAAGGACAAAATTCACACAGAGCAACAGTAAAGATAAGTCTTGTGTTTCATTTGATGCATTTAGTATCTTTGCTGGTTGGTAAGTGGTGTTTTTTCTCAAGATGTCTCTTCTTGTGTAACCTTTGCCTCAAAAATTGCTTTTTCCTGCCGGCGTATCAGCTGTCAGACAATTAACATCTCAACCAGAACCTGTCAGTCAAACCCTTTTCACAGCACAGTCCTGATCTTTCTTCTCTGATCGCCACAGGCTGTGTTTATGGCTGGCTTTCATCAGCATTTGAGCTCTACCTACTGCAAAAAATCTTTCTAATCACTGCTGTGATCAATGCTGTTTGTATTTTTGACTATTGTGAACCTGGAAAATTTCTGTCAAGAAAGTGCCCCCATTAGTATGACAACTGTCAGCCTTTCGCTGCAATTACCAGTCTGACTGCAGCTCATACCACAACACTTCTCAGTATTTATTAAAAGGGATTTAGATATTTGTTCATTGTTTTGACACATTTAAAAAAATGTGATATAAAAGAGTTGGTCATGTAAATGTTAGCTCATTTTTGTGTCAAGAAAAGTTTTAAAGATGTACAGTGAACAACAAGTAAATCTTGAAACACCTTTAGCATATCCTTAAAATACCTTTGGGTGCTGCAGCACTGTTACACATCCAATGTTCATTTATAACATTGAATTAAGGGTGCCGATGTCCTGCCTCTGCTGCACTTTCAAGCATGTAGTACACTCATGTTTGGCCTGTGTTTTTGCTCAACACATATACAGTCATTTGTTGAACTCGTCTCAAGTAACAGATATTCATTATTTATTTTCCCCCAAATTACAGCCTCCTCAGAGCCAAAGGTCTCAGCCTGTTTTCAGCTTGTATCGTGCCACAGTTTTCCCAATTGCAGCCAGTGAAGATGTTGCAAAAGTGGAGCAGGGTCCCAACAAAGGAGAAAACCTTCTGGTACCTCCCAAATCACTGGTGCATTCTCTTCACCGAGCTCTTCTCTCAGCTCAGGAGCAGATCAAGAGGCTGACTGCTGAGAATGTTGCCCTGAAGGAGAAAAATTCCAGGCTGAAGCTGATGGAGCTTAGGTCCTCAGAAGCTCTGGAAAAGGTGACAAGCCTCCATAACCAGGCCCAAAAAGAAAAGGAAGAGATGGAGGCTATGATAAAGAAGTTGGAGGGGGACCTTCAAAAGGAAAAGAATGATTATCAGGTCCTCAGCAAACACCAACTAGGCGAAATTAGCAGTTTAAAGGCCAAATTGTTGATTGCTCAGTCACAGAGCAATTGGATGGAGGAGGAGCTGAAAGAATCTAAAAGAGAGCTCCATCAAGGCAGAAGACAAGTGGAGAGAGAAATAACCTCCCTTGAACAAAGTCTCCACATTCAGCAAGAGGAGACTGCTGCTAGACTTTCCTCCATGGAACATCACTGGAAAGAAGTGATCAGGGTCAAAGAGGAGAATGCTGCCACGACACTGAGAGAGACTGACAAAAAGTGGCAGTGGAGGGTGTGTCAGCTGGAGGAGGAGATGAAGAACAGGAGAAGCCTGGTCTCCAGCTTGACTGACCAAATGATGAGTGCAATAGCAGAGCATAAAAGCACCATCACCCTGTTCAGACAGAACCAGTCAGAGTTTTCCCTCAAAGAAAAGACATGGGAAAACAAATGCAATGCTTTGGAGGAGAGCTACAGAAGGGAGCTCACTGAAAAGGAAGAGAGCTGGCAGAGAAGACTCCAAGACATGGAGAGAAGGAACGAGCTGGAGAAGATGTGGCTCCAAAAAGAGACAGAGTGGAGACACAAGACCAGCTCACTGGAGGAAGAGGTCAGATATCTGACCAGAGAGAACACAGAGCTTCAGGTAAACAGTCTTTACTTAGAGTCAGGAGGCAAATAGTCTGGTTTATTACAAAAACTGGGAGGGAGGAAAATGGCTAGTTTGGCTCTTTACAGAACTGTACCTTCAAGGATCTTTGAAGCATTTTTTATCCCAGTTTGTCTCTTTTAGACAAATAGGGATTTAAGCAAGCTCTGATGCAAATGCATCTAGAATAGTATTACAGGTTTTTAGCCACTTCTCTACCCTACTTAGTAAAAAGATTGACAAAGTCCGAGTAAGGGGTGGAGACTGGGTGTGACTTTAATCCAGGACACCAGAGTTGGAGACAAGTGTGAAACCAAAAATGAAACTTAGAATGTCAAACCAACCATGCTTTTTCTGAACCTAATTCGTTTTTTTCCAATTTTTCTTCCTAAACCTAACCGCATATATATATATATATTTTTGCTTTAACCTTACTAAACTGCAACAGTTACCCTGCATAAACCACATGCTTGGACAGATTTTGTGGCAGGAAGGCTCTGCATGTTGTACACTAAAGACTAACTTGTGGGTCTTGATATTAGAAGCTTTTGCGAACCAGCAACTGCTAAAGAAAAACTTTGTAACGTAGCTCAGATATGTTGACAGAGAAGGTTTTGTTTTGAAGTTTAATTCGTGTTGCACTTTGGTCACACTTATCAACTACCTCACTCTATGATGCATCATCTGTTGTTACCATGGAAATAATGGTGAGGGTTAAAAAAAAAACACCCCATTACCTTAAATAAGTTATATAATTCTCCAGATGTGAACATTGTTGGAAAGGTTTAGTATCATGTATACAAAACTCATCAAATAGTACATGCAGTGACACTGGGCCAAATGGATGGAACGAACAAACAAACACAAGACAACATGTTTTAGGTATTCAAACAAAGAAGAGTGCTGATGATGTCATCTTGTCACCTCTCTGTGGGTTTGATGGCAAAATGGTGGACTATGGCTCATTGAATTCGGAGTTTCAGATTTTTTTAGCTTTAGAAAAAAGTACTTATATATTTTTTTTTAGGGGCTTGTAGGTAAAAAGAAGAAGCGGAAGCCATGGTGGAGAAGGCGCATTAAGTTTAGAAGAAGAGGACAGCGCCGCGAAGGTGAAGGGTCGAGTGAGACGACTTCATTTTTGCCACAGTATAACATGGAGTAGGACAGTCTCCTCACTCTACATACTGAAGGGGAGAGTATTATGCAATAAATACAATTATGCACAAAAGACTTTAGAGAAAGACCAGTAATTGTAAAAAAATGTAAGACCATGGATTTCTTTACCTGTACTGAATGAGTGTAAATTACCTGCTAACAATCGAAGCTTTGATGGGGACCTGGTGGGATGTGTGACACTACCACCATAAATAATCACAGTAGCCTTGGGCATCGTTTACAGGCCTTCAGTGAAAGCAGACTTCATTACTTGCACTCTTTATTAAGTTTTACACTAAAACTTCAACACTCAAAGGCACCTTCTCCTGCTTCAGTTGTCGATGTCCTGTCTTGTTCACTTGTGACCAGATGTTCAGCCAGCGTGGTCACCTTCTTGTATACCTGCTCCTTCTCCTTTTCAAACAACCAAGTGAATAACTTGAAGCGGGATTCATTGACTGTACACCAACATCATTTGCATCTGACACTTGAAACCTTCTTTCTATTTCCTCCACCAGTTTACTTTTTTAGGACTTTGGTGGTGTTGCTGTCATGCTCTTGCACTATCAGATGCCTTTTTTAAAAAAAAAACTTGTCAGCACTGGCACAACTGCTGACTATTAGACATTTTCTTCTTTGGACAGTAGCTTGGTTAGGGTGATAAAAGGTTTGAGTACAGTTGTAGTTTAATCTGACTGGTCCCGTTCAGATGGCCGCCCACCTCTGAGCCTGGATCTGTATTGAGGTTTCTGCCTGTTAAAAGGAAGTTTTTCCTCGCCATTGTCACCAAATGCTTGCTCATGTGGGAATTGATCTCAGTTATTAGGTTCAAAGTTCATAAATTGAATTTTAGAGTGTGGTCCAGACCTACTCTTCATGTAAAGTGTCTTCACAGCTTGGACAGGACTGCTGAAATGAGCCACCTCTGCTCACATAGACACTCAAGCTTAAAATATACTGAGTTCCAACATGTTGGGACATCTTGCATTAGCTTGTGCTCTCAGACCTGCTGTATCTTTTGTTTTCCTTTCAATGTCTTTGCACTTCTCATAAGTGTCCGACAAGTCGCCTTCCAGCAGTCATGGTGTGGCATACAGGATCTTTCTTGAGTAATGCAGTAATGCAAAGCTGAAGCGTACGTCCAGCACAGCACACACCCATCACTCTGCTCCTGAGGCCTCCTGCTTCAGCGTCTCAACAACGCAACATGTTTGCTGTATTGTTGTGCACAATCGCAACTCTTTTCTTGGCAGGAACAGAAAAAGCTTCTGCCACTTCTAGAATATGTGCTGCTATGTGACTCTTGTCCATTGATTTAGTCTCCAACACAAAGCTCCCACTTTCCAGTCACTGTTGATGTAATCAGCTGTTACCATCAGGTACGCCTGCATTTGTTGATGGGTCCCTATATTGGTTGTGAGACTTACCTTTAGAATGGGCATCATAAGATTTATCATTATTAACATTATGATACTTGCAAGGTCATAGTTTTAGACAGATTTAATACATGTAACCTGACTTATATGGATTTGAACAGGGCTAAGAGTTACATGTTAGTGGTAGTATGTTAGAATGTTCGTATGTTAGTATGTTAGTGGCTCTGTACTTGTTTAAATGCCAACATCAGTGTAAAAATGCTCACAATGACATGACAATTTTATCATGCTTATACTAAGTAGCTATAATGTTTGCCATGCGCATCACCTTACTTTAGTAAATTTGCAAATCAAGTATTAAGCACAAAGAACAGCTGACTCTGATGAGGATATGTTGCAGGTATTTTATCACAAACCCAGAAACTTTGCAAATGAGCAGTTAGACCCACTCATAGAGGTCCAAGTAGAGTTCAATTATCACCAAAGTTATTCGAATTAATCTTAATGGCATCATGATTCTATGTTTCAAATTTCATGGTAACATCTAAGAGTTGTTCAGAAGTTTGAAAAGACCAAACAACCATCAGACAGAGAGACATTGATGTTCAATTCCAAACTCTAACATATTTAAAAGATATTTACACAGTAGGGTTCTTTAAAGGAGGCACTTTATTTCTTTGAAAAAGAAATAATAGAAGTGATACAAATTTATAAAATATTTCAGTCTCAAAACCTGAAACACATAGGAAACATTTTTGGAGGACAATTAAGTTTACCCTCAGAACCACACCTACACACAGAGATAAAACATAGACAACCAAATCTTGAGGAACTACAGTGAGAGCAGTTATATGAATTTGGAGGCTGCCCTATCAAATAAAGTCTTTGTGTCTTTGAACAATCCAACATTTGGACTTACTCCTGTCTACTAATCTGAATAAAGCCAATTGTCAGCATGTAACAGGGCAAAGTAAGTGATAGATGCAGTGAGTGAGTCTATAGTTTACTCCTACAAACTTAGTTCAAAGCCTGAGTCTGATTGCAGCCCTGCTAATTATGTCTAGAGACAGAAATGCTCTGAGGAAATGACAGAAGCATCAGAAAATATTCTACAAAAATCTCATAGTGCATTCAGTTTTGTGTCTAGACTTCATCTGCTGTCATCTGTTGATATCCTCCCTTCTATCAAACCCTCTATAGACACATAAAACATAGAGAGAGTTGCGACTGATTACAGCCTTCATATCAGACTCCAGCAGCTAGGCCCCTCAGGTGAAAAAACAAGACAGGTAAAATGTAAGATTGATGTTGAGCCTGTCACAGACTGTTAATCTAAGGATCCAGTAAGGACCCAGTCAGCCTACACATTAATGAAGTGACAGTAATGTCTAGAAAATAAACATATACTGAATGCTTTTTTCTTTACATCACATTTTTGTTCTAGTATGTGCAGAATTGTTGAAACAAAGATTTGTGCTCTAAGCAAACTTGAAAATTAAGTTTTGGAAAATGATGTAGACATGGTTATTGATGATTACTCATGAAGATAATTCTATCATATGGAATCTTAAACTCTTTAAAAATGTGCTTGGGTTATGAGGTAAAGCTGGTTGTGAAAACCTCTTAAATGTGAGTGGATTCAACTTTGTGCCTTTGACTAAAGTCTGTTTTTCAATGAGTACACCAGTGTTATAATGGAGTTGGTGATTTATGCTCAGCTTTGAACAGACAGGCCCAGGCTTGCTTTGTAATTCTTTGAAAAGAGAGAGAGAGAGAGTTAAAGTTGAGAATCTTTGAACTAAAGTAAGTCCCTCTCTGGCCCCATTAATGACACTTATTAATAAGTCTTATTTCAAAAAACTAATAACACTGTTTGAATTTACTAACCAGGCACAGTTAGTCTTGCTCTTTTAGTAATTTTATTAACTGGTTTTCTGTCACCAGAAAGTTAGCAGTGATGGATGGAGGAAGTGAAGTGGGGAAAACAAGCAGCACAAAATAACTAGTGGGGAAAAAACATATGTATAGCCACCTCATCTCCTCCTCAACATCAAGGGAAAAAAAGGCAGCAGAGTCTGATATGCCCTCTGTCTGTCTGTCTGTCTGCTTCCTGGTTTCTGTTTAGTTTATTATGGATTATCTAAAATACTGTAGACCTTTAAGGTTTTTTGTATGAGCAATGATCAATTCATTATGGTGAACCTGCTGAACCTGTTAAATTTACCAAATGTTTCTGAATGAAGTTAAGTTTTGCTTCTTTGTCCAAATATATTTGAAAAGAATCTTTAAGGATCCAAGGATTCATCCAGGATTTATTTGTCCCAGACACAAGCAATATGTGAAATGCTGCACACTTCTCTGGCTGTGCTGAAAGACTGGTGTGAAAACTAGAAAAGATAGTGAGACACATAAAGAATCAACATTTAAGAAAAAAATAATTCACATATATATAGAATACACCTCAGACCTCAAGGATTTAAAACTTAGGAGCTTCATTTTTTTTTTTTTTATCCTGGCAAAGTGTCAGTGGCTGATGGATCAGAAAGACGGTCAGCAGTTCTTGCAGTTTCAAGACTTAGATATCTTAGCAAACTTCTAAAAGACAATTTTTTGACATATTTTAAGTTTCTGAATGATGTCTGAACCCTGCAGTGCATGGCGTCAATCCCTTCTGCCCTCTTCTTCAACTCGGCATTGTACCACCCCTTAAGGGAGGGCCGCTGACAGCTAATCCAGCTGGAAAGATGCCTGAGCTTAGTTTTTATGACTATGACTAAAATAATAACAGGATAATGAGTTAATTGTGATAACTAAATGTATCTGTGAGTCATAGTGACATCTGAGGTGGGATTTGAGACATGAAGAGCTGATCAGTAAATCAAGTCTTGTAAGAACAGTCACTTTTTTTTGAGCAAAGTCCAAACCATTAAAAGACAGGAGAAAAAAAAAACAACATTGGGATTTTAATGGACCTACCGCAGTTTCCCTTGCTAGTGCCTCCCTCAGGGTACAAAGTCTCAAATTTAAAGTTCTCTGGTTACTAAAACAGCTGTCGTTACTGAATGAATATCAGGGTCCATGTTCCCAGGTCAAACGATGTAATTTACTCATTAGGCCAACATAAATTAGCCTATTTTTGAACTTTTGTGGTTTGGATGTAGTGAACCCATCCTATGTAGAATTCATGGACTTCAATCTTCCTGCATGTAACTAGGTGTGCTGTGTTTTCTCTTGCCTCTTTTGAACACCACAAGAAAAATAAAAAACGTGTGATTACATTTTTATACCATATGTGCTGGAACTTGCTGCTGTGGAACTTGTCATTCCAAAACCAGGGACATTCATCTGCTGCCTAACTAGCCTCCATCCTCTGGTTTTAGGCGTTTCTCTAGGCCTTAGGACCTGGCTACAGGGATTTGTGCCTGTTCAGCCACAAGAGCACTTGTTAGGTCCACGGCTCAGGATAGGTGATAAGACCTTGTCTGTGACCATGTATTTACAGACCTGGCTTTGTGTACAGGGGCATTTTGTATCAGTCGGAAATCTGTTTAAAGCACAATATGTTATCTCTGACACTACAAGTCTCTCAGTCAAAACAATGAAAAACAGTTGGCATAGTTGAACAAAGTTGTTAGTTAGTGTAGGATCACGGGATTTGTTTGCTTTATTGTTAAACAGCCACAATTGCAGTTAAAAATCTCTGACTGACAGGCACAAATGTCAACAGACAAGGTAATGCTTTAAAGCTTCATTTACATTAAGTTTAGTCATGTTTATCAACTTCTGTCCTCACTGTCTGACTGTTGTTACCCTGGAAATTAATGAGAGGCAACAAAATAAAAAAAATTCTTGGGTTTAAAGATATTTGGGATAATGTAGGTACACAAGTCAATAAAATGTAGTACAATGATAGAGTTGTTTTCAGACATTTTAACATGAATTGTTCCTTATTGTGAGGTTTATGTGCAGAAGTTTGACACATACACTGTAATAAATGACGTTTCCCACTAGATGGAGCTGAGTCATTGAAGGTGCTTTAGGTCCACCCTGTTGGCCTGAAAACACATAGAGGCTGATTTTTTATTTTTCAAGACCTGAGTTAGAGGGAATAAGCAGGATGTTGTGAAGTGATCAGAATTTTTTATATTTTATCTTTTTTAAAAAAAACCTAAAGTAACTTTTATGGCTGAAAGGTTGAAGGGAAACACAGCAAACAAGGCTGGGAAATGATTGTCTGACATGATTGTCTTGCTCAGAGTGCAGAACAAATTTAACTGTGACCTGTAGGTGTCACTTGACTCCAACTTCATATTTGTCTCTCCACTACTTTTAATAGGGGCTTCTAATTTTTTGAATTGTTAATTTTTATGTAGATGTTATGTTGCTGTTCAGCCATTCAATTAAAAAAATACATATAGCAAAACCAGAATAAATCATATAAAAATGATATGCATGGCTGTAACAATCCAGAGTTTAAAATATGACCTCATAACCAACTCTAAAATCTTTGAATCATACATATACATTCGTGGGAAACAGAATCGTAACCTAAACTTTCCCAAAATAGTAGCCTTACTTCATTCCTCATGTCACAGTGCACAATAAAACATTTTGTTCACTTCACTCAAACTGTAGGTTATCAAAACTTTGAAAATTAGATCATAAGTCAAACTAGTAAAGGAAACCTTTAAAATATACTGCATCACTCAGTCTCTTAAAGGAGTTAATGATTTCAATAGTTTCAATAATTTCAATATATACATATTTTTTTTTAATATAAAAAAAATTATTTATGTCATTGACAACACAGTCAGTCCTGGATATTAAATCCAGTTAGGCAAAATGTTGTGCAACACATGTTTAAACAGAGGCAAACTGACAACATTAAGATTTTGTCTTCAGTCCTCTAAGCCTTACTTAATTTGGGAAATGATGAAGTCACAACCCATAATTATGGCAACCCACTGGCATAACTCAGTCGGTCTTATTCATTGAGTACAGATACAAAACAAGAGCTAACAGGACAAACACACTAGACACACCCTCCGCAGGCTATAAATGCACTACTGTGGCATACATACTCCGAATGTTTCATGCACAAGGTTCATTTTTCACTTTATAGAATTTCAGTGCAGTTCTCTGCTATCTGCTTGTTTTAGCAAGTTTGATCTTCAGGTGCAATAGGAAATTCTTATTAAACGCTGGAAAATACAGCAGTATTTAAAGAGTAGATCTATGTAGAAACACTGAAATTGATATATGTTTGGCACAATAGAGGAAATTCACTGAAGTATCCTGCTTCTACTTTTCTGACATGTAAATACTTTAGTGTTACATATGGTACACTAGTACTCTGGCCCATTTATGTATTCATTTATTTAAAGCAGCACTATGTAATTGGTTTCTATGCAATTTAGCTCTCGCAACATTACATGTATTTTTCCTCATGTGTCAAAGTTTGAGCAAATCCTGCACACAAATCAAACAGCATTTTTAGTGGAAACGCAGCTCAGCACGCCAAACTAACAAAACCTGAACTGGAGAGACACTCGGTTATAACATGTTACAAGCTAAACCTCAGTCAAAACAGGCAGATTTGGCTTCAGAAACTAGTGAACAGACATTGTTTCTGACACAGCCAAACATCCAGCAAGAGCCACAACACGTGACACGTAACTAAGCAAGCAGCTACTTTCTGCTCAACAGCAGTAATTCCAGTTTGGTGTCTGTCCGTAGTCTTTTCTTTGGCGTAGCTGTTGCCAACAACTACAAGCCAGTCTGAGAAAACTCCCGCCAGCAGTGTCAGCAAGAGAAAGGCAACACTGCTGTATAATGTAGCTGCAGCTACACAGCATGAAGCCTTGATGCTTTTAGGGACCTCTGTGAATCACAGAATTGAGGCAGAGCAGTCGTAGAACATCAGAAGGAAAACCAGAAGGCATTTTTCTCCATAAAATATGACCTGGTCTAACCAAAATGACTGTTTTGTGAGATGTAGTAACATGCATCGTTAAGTTTTGTTTTCAAAACCATGGCCCAAGGCTCAAAGTTATGCAGTGCAGAAACAAGCTACAGGAGGGCCGAGTGGCTGAGGCAGAGAGCCCAGTCAACCTGTTGTACCACACTTTTACAGTAAAATGATTTTGGAACAATTATTTAAGGTCAAAAAGTTACATGTTGGTGCTTTTATGTTAATTTGCATCGGTAAAAGTGTGTAGCATGAACCAACGCCACACACTGTAGCATGTAGCTTAAGCTAATTTGCAATGCCCTTCCCAGCTGAAACTTTAAAATACAAATACTCAGCAGCAAATTTACAGGAGATCTTAAAACACACTGAAACAGTACAGCAAACAAACACAAGACAACAATAAACAACATAAACGTTATACAGTAAAGCACCGTAAAATAAGATGCACAAGATTATTCAGATTAGTCATGACTACGAGTGATTCCTCTTTAAAAAATGTTTGATTGATTTTCAAGTTTAAATACTGTAGGTAAAGAATTCCACATGTTAATTCCCTGGACAAAAAAAGCTCTGAATGAATGAATATTTACGTAAAGGCATCTTACAAGGCTGGTTGGATGCTCCATGTTTTAATGAGCTTTCATGGATCAGTTTAGGATTGGGAAATTTAATGAAATGATCAAAACTTAATGTATTTAATTTCTTGAGAGCATGCCAAGGATGTGGCTTTCTGCCCAACTTTTTATGATTTGATTATTAATCATCATAAGTCATAATCAAAATTAAAATCAAGCATGTCTATGAGGTTTGTCCCCATAAAGTCTGATGTGCATCACCATGAGTAAACACTGCATGTCTTAGTGTCATGGCAGAGAAGACGAAAAACTATGTAATAAATTTGATATGCATTTCTTTTTTTTAAAAAAAGCAATACTTACCAGTCAAGTTAAAAACCTCATTTATTAATGCACTTTGCTGTATGTCAGCTTCCAAATTACTTACAAATGACTAGTTTCAACAGACATTGAGAGACAGAGTTTACTTTGAGTCAGTTGGTGGGATTTTTACTGCTAGTAAAAAAAAACAAGGTTTGTATTTTAGTTGTAGTGGCATTTTCTGGGTTTGGGTGGGGTGGAACCACTCCATTGGTTGGGTTAACACCAAATCTGTGAAGACAAAGACTTTCTACTGGAACAATCAAATTTGGAAAAGGGGCAGAGCCCAGCCAGATGTGTGATGTGCCACAGGCAACCGCTGTTGCTGACACTAACAGGCCGAAAGAGATGCCGGTTGAATCAAGGCTCTAGTGGTTGTCCAAGGAAGTGCATCTTAAGACACTTTGCCACAACTCATCATGGTTGGTCAGAGACATTGCTAGCTTGTTTAGTTGATTTTTTTCAGATGGCCTCCCTAAATACCTGTACAAATACCTGTTTTAACCAAGATTTCTTAAAA
Organism: Acanthurus leucopareius; assembly: GCA_029814765.1. Lineage (NCBI taxonomy): Eukaryota > Metazoa > Chordata > Actinopteri > Acanthuriformes > Acanthuridae > Acanthurus > Acanthurus leucopareius. The sequence goes on from JAQMCX010000025.1 coordinate 3,578,470, forward strand.
ATGTCCTGACTATGCTGCTGCATGTTGAGGTTGCACCATTGGTTGAAAGGCCGATGGCTGTTATTTCCTCATTTGCTGTTGCCCTTTTAAATAACCAAGTCAAATTTCTCTAACTACTTCATTATGGAAAACAAAAACTAACCATTTTTTATTATTAATCTACTTACTCAACCATCATTGTAATTTTAGGGGTGCGAAAAATTGATTCACTTAAACGTCTACTGTGTAGGATTTAGTAATATCTTGCTGTGATTACACCTGACATAATATCCCTCTGCTCACCCTTCCAAGCCTTCCATTTAGTAAAAGCTATGGTGACCTCAAGATTTGTGAAAAACACTAAAATCCATCTTTAATATTAGTGTTTGGTTTGTCATTTCTGGACTACTGTAAAAAAACATGACACTGAAACCTTTTTGGACCTCATGTAAGAGGACTTTCTTTCTTTGCAGATATAAAAAGCTCATTCTAAGATAATGAAAACACAACTATGGTTAGTTTCAGGTGATTATACACCAATGCAAACACATTTATAAATATTGCTTTAGAATATGACATTTATGCCATACTCTGCAAATAGATCCCCCTAAATCCTAGGCACTCAACCTTTAATAAATTCCACTTGAGTACCTTATTACTAATCCTGAATTGTTTTCCATTACATTTATAAATGATTAGTACTTAGCCTGTTTGCTAACATGTATATGTAATTAGACCTCAACTTTAGCAGAAATTAGCATTATCACAGAAATAAAATTATATTAACAAACGATTAATTTTATTTTACCGTCTTAACAAGTCAAAAGTATTTTAATCACCATCAGCTCTCAATACAGAGGCATCCACAGATAAAAACAGATGAAAGGGCAGAATAGTTTTAAGTACAGATAAATATATTTCAAGATATGAGTGCAGTTTTGTTTTTGCATTTGTATTTTACACTGTAATATGCATTTCTACCTGAACTTGCAATGTGTGACATATTCAAAATAAAAAAAAAATTAAAAATGACTTAGTCGTTTGTTATTTATTTTGTTGAGTACTGTACTTTAATTTTCCCAACTGTTTCCAACAATGACATTGACGACGGATGTCAGCAATTTAGAACCTTACCTTTCTGGGAGCATTTCTGCCTGAATCAGTCAGATAGGTTTTCATCTTCTGTTTAACAATTAAAAACAAATCCAATGATTCCATGATACTTTACAACATTAACAAATGGCATGTTTTATTTATTTTGTTTTGACTTAGAGACCCTTTAGCTCTAGAAATCACATAGTGTTTAAGTACATGATATATTAGTAAAAGCACACAGAAAATTGTAGTCAAGCATTTGATATCAAGAGATGCATAATATAGACACCACTGACTAGCCCTGAATCAGCCTTTACTGATTATGTTATGATGTGTTCTTGTTAACAAGAATGCTGTTAGCTCTTAGTTGTCTCCTCTGTTATCTGTAATGGGACCTTCTGTTGGAATCTCCACAGTGAAGCATTGATCACAGGCGATGGTGGTGCTGACGGTTGTAGGTGATGTTGCCGGTGGAGGTGTTACAGTCACTGTCGGTTCATCTGTGCTTCTTGTCTCTGGCTCAGGGGTGAACGCACTCCCTTCTTCTTCTTCTTCTGAGATGGTTGTCATGACAGTGGTGGTCGTGACTGCTGCGGTGGTCGTAGCTGCTGCGGTGGTGGTAGCTGCTGTGGTGACTGCTGCGGTGGTTGTGACTGCTGTGGTCTCATCGGGTATTGAAACTTCCTCAGACGACTCAGATTCTTTAGACTCAGATGACTCATTAGACTCTGAAGAAGAATCATCGCAGCCTGAGGGTTTAAAAAACAACCGAGACCCGTGGTGATTCCTGCCTGGCCATCCTGGTATTCTGCCTGGGCGGAATTTGTGAGGACGCCAACCAAACTGTGGAGAAAATATCAAATGACACAGAACATCAAAGTGTTGAAAATAGCACAGTTGGAAATGTTCAGTTTATTGAGTGACAGATATGTGCATCATAATCAGATGACATTGATATATAACAAGAGTTTGGTGACAAGAGCCTACTTTTATGTCATTAGAAAAAGACAATCAAATTGTAAGTCAGAATTAGTTGTATGATAATAATCATCAAGTATTTCAGGACATTGACAGCCATGCTCAGCACTGTGTATATTATACTGGGATTTGAATTTCATCATGGAGTATCAGATAAACAGAGTTATGGAGAAACTTAGGATGTGATACACTGATGCAAAAGCAAACCAAAACACACTAGTCAAAACAAACACCAATGATCTAAGTACTGATGAATTAGTGCAAACTGGTGTATTGGTACCAATCAAACTATGAATTCATTGAAATAATTTTGCATTTGTTTTCACTTCAAACAGACTTTTAAAAGTTGCAAACTCAATCAGGTCTTTTAATTGATCTTTATTTTATTTGTAAATGAGTGAGGTTAAATCACTTAATCACCTCAAAACAGATTTGAATGTTGTTTTTATTTTTTCAGGGAATCCTCTCACTATATACGTGATAAAAACTCAGTATGTACAATTTATGTGAAACCAAAAGAATAACATATATTTTGTCTTCCTACAGGATACAATCCTAAAAGATTGTGGTGGCCCAGAAAAACAAACTTTGATAATAATAATTGAGCAATTTCTAGATGCTGCCTTGTAATGGAATAAAAAAATTGTGTTTTTTTGGCACCAGAGTGAAAATCTTGTGATCATAACCAAGAGTAAAGTGGGTATGTCAACAAGGAAATTTAATACAAGGAGGAAACTGTCTTAATATAATTTTTTTATCTGTTGAGTATAGAGTTGAAAACTTTAGCTGTGTGAATTAATTCATATGACACAACAGCAGGAAAATTGAGAAACATGGAGGAAATAGATCAAGCTGTGAGGGAGGGTAAGTGGAGATTTACATGCAGCTTAACAATAAGCTTACTGGCTTAGCGGCGACTGTTGTAAAAAAGATGATGACAAGGGCGGTTTTCAGCAGCTCCATCTGTGATTGGTCCTTGTCTGTGAAGGAAGGAAACCACAAAGAAAAAAACAAACAAACAAAGAAAAAATATTGGTGAGAAAAATCTTGTACCATAAAGCATCACAAGACAAATGAAAACACAAATATAAGCAAAATGAATTGAAAAATATTGACAGAATTTTAAAAAATCTTACAAGATTTCTTTAGCACCTGATCTGTTCTGGATTTCTTTTTAAATTTCTCTTCAACACTGAATAAAATCCTTGTTATTCTGGTATTCTGTGATCGCTCTGTGCCAGTGCAGAAAAATATCTGACCTCCATGCAGGACTGACTGCTGCATATATATCCTGGCAGGACAGAGAGGTTGGGCTGGGCAGGGCTGTGACGGGAAGAGGGCCAGGGCAGGCAATTGGGCAAGACTGATTGCCTGGGGTTAGAAGAGGAGAGGAAGTTTACCACACACTGATGACCAACATGCTGAATCATTAACAAAGTTATTTATTTGGTTTAATGAGTTATTTAACCATTTGGCAACATACTCATTGTTTTTAGGGCATTTTAAAAACTAGGACTCATGGGGTTAAGAAAATACTAGGAACAACTCAAGTATATTAGATGTCTGGTTTTTTTTGTTTGTTTGTTTTGTTCTTTTGTTTTGTTTTGGTTTTTTTTTTGGTCATACTACCTCCTAAATGTATACTGCAGTGCTTAGTATTGTTTAAGGAGCAACAGTACCATTACCTATACCATTATCATTAAAGTGATACTGATACCAACTATTTAATTTGTTAACCGGGATGATGTGACATGCATCATGCACTTTGTCATGTAATCATATTACCATTTTTTTCACAAAATCATCAATTAGCATCATAAGCATTCATTTGTGTCACACTCTTCAGGTGTTTAGTTTATTCATACTTTTGAGTGGTTTGATGGTAATTAAGTGTGCTGAACTGTCCACTCTGGCAATAACTTGTATGACTTTACTAAAACCCAAAGCTTCATGGGTTGGAACAGCTGCAGTTGAGGGCCCATCAAAAGTTTCAAATCAGAAAAGGCTAAGTTTTTTTCTAAATCTGTGTACAAAAAGATTGAGGGATAGACATTTGGGTATGGTTTCACGTGAAAAGTTTTAAAATTACTTGGTATTAGGTTATAACTTTTCATGTTGCTTACTAATATATTATATATTATGTATCAGATGATTACACAGAGTGAAATATTCAAACCTAGGAATGAATGGTTCTGACTTAGTGTCTCATCATTCAAGACACATTTTTTGAGAATAAATTCTGAAATTTTTGATTAACTTTGGTATTTCAAGGAGGATTTAGAAGAAGTTTTATGGATCTGAACAGTGTTAGGCTACACAGCATTTTTTGTGATTTTATGTCTTTGATTTAATTGAGGATAATCCATGTGAAAGAAAGCCTGTGAAGGTGGGAATTGTAAATGGAAATATAGGACATCTCATTAGAAATAAAAAGCTAAAGTTTTCAATTTCTCAACAGTAACCACAATCTTTCCCAAACATTACCATACCGTAGTTACCATGTACAGATATTTTAGAAAGAAAGTATTTAAAATGCTGAGACTGTCCAATATCAAAAGTCTTTTCTGGCAACAGCTTGATATTTTTTTTATGATTCTCTTTGTTAAAGGCTGACTTGAAGTGTGAGTCGGAAGTCTAAATGAGGTCATGGAGAAAGACTGAATGGGGAGGGTTCTGAACAGCCAGTGGAATGTTACAGTAGAGTCAGTGTGGCGCAACACTTTGATCAAACCTGTGCGTGTGTGTGTGTGTGTGACACCACTGCATTACTTCATCACTCTGAAACTTCCTCCGTCCTCTTAGCCTCATTTTCTCCTCACGAAAAAATAGCACTGAAACCTCAGGATGAATCATAAACACATCAACCATGAGATTGCTTGGTAAATTAGAAGTTTAAGGACACAAATCAACAAAACAAACAATTCTGTGTCAACTAATATCAAACATTCAGGCCTCCACTGTGCTTCATTGCCTCAATTAATTAATATAGCTGTATGTCTTTTATCTTTTTTAGCACTAATGCGGTTACACAACACTTGATAATCTCATATGATCGAGGACGCTGCTGCTGCTCTCCATTGCAAGACCCTGGGAATGATGGGAAACACATGACTATCTCTTTGTTAAAGAGTTGATTTGCCCTAAGTTTTTTCTGCAAACACCACTGTTTGTACAAAATTATAGTTTCTGTGTAATTTTTTTGATAGATTTTACTGGCTTAATGTGAATCAAGGTTTATTCTGTTAACAAGCATCTTGATGAGAATAAAAATAATTAAGGTTATTCGTTTAGCACTTATCAGGCAAAGCATTTTCAAGGTGCCTAACAAGCACACATTAAGAGACGATAATAGAATATAATTCTAGATACATACACATTTCCTCATATGAAATTCCAAACAATAAGTAAAGAAGCCTGAAAACAACATGATGATGACATCTGTCTGCCAAAGAAGTGTATAATTTTCAATGTGAGCATTACAAAGTTAATAAGCCTGTAACAGAAATCCTATTAAAAGAAAAAGACAGAAAACTGTTTGGAACTTACTATTAACATTTCTGACGCTATTTAAACAGTCATGTTCAAATCAATCACTTCAAGAAACTTAAGTCTTGTTATAATTCTCGTTCTTCCTCCCCATGTTTAGCCTACTGTATTTACATAGTAAATCATCACAAGCTCAAGTGGCCTCTAAAATGAAGCTTTCCACATATGGTCTTTAAACTACAGAACTCTTACTGACTGATTTAACAGGACAGAATTTTTTTCTGTTCTTACTTTTGTTACTCCTTGCTACTACGTCTGTATATTTTTACAAGGCTGCTGGGAACTTTCCGTCTTGACATTTGTTATGGTCTCCTCTGAAGAACTCTGCCACCTGATCTTTTCAACTTACCACATGAGGCTAAGTTCAAATTGGAACCAAAAATTTGTGTTTGTCTGTTTGTGTGTCTGTTTTTGTGTGTGTGTGTGTGTGTGTGTGCGCGCGCGTGCGTGTGTGTGTAAGTGTGTGAGTAAGAGAGAGCTAGAGAGAAAGTGTAGGAGAGGGAGAGAGAGTGTGATATTTGGAATTTTGGATCATATGTTTCAGCAACCACTAATTGGATGTATCGTTGGATTAAGAGTAAACAGCTTACCTGCTAAACATCAGCATGTTAGCATTGGCCATGTAAGCGTCCTTATATTCTGATGCTTAGCATTTGGCTAAGAGCTCTGCTGTGCATAAGTACAGACTCATTTAGCTGTTAGTCTATAGACTCCTAATCTTCACTGTACTCATACATTCATGATGTAATTTTACAGACCACACAGTCAATCAGTCAGCAACATTCCAGGGCTTCTGGTATCAAACACCTTACTTCACTACAAATGCCACCACAATGTCATTGATATTAAACTACACTATGAAACAGAAAATAGTGTATGTGCTCTTCAGTTTCTTTCATGGCTGACTCATTATAATAATCTGTACATTTGATAACTGAATGAAACACATATCATGTAATATCATGTAAAGTCTCCTACATTCAGTTCACCAATTGTTTATCCGCAGCTTTGATGCTACTGTAATTGTCTAAATCGCTGATAAAACACACACACACACACACACACACACACACACACACTGCTCAGCTCCAGCAACCTGAAACATAACACACTTTCGACAATAAACACCATTACTCATGTATCACATGTAAAGTCTTACATGTTCAGCCAAATTGTTCTGAGTCAGAAATAACTCTGGAAACAGCATAAACCACATTAGTTACACTTTATCTAGAGTCATTTAGGGGAAAATCTGACCTCTGCTCAATCATTTACATGATTAAACCACTGTCTTTTCTCATATATGGTCAAAAACAGAAGTGCTCATTTGAGTTGGACAGTGAACTAAACTGTTTGGACAAAAAAACAATCTAGTTGCACAACTAACAAAGTAAAACCAAACTGTTGCAAATAGTTAAATAAATAATCAAAATAAGAAGTAAGCTAACCTTCTCTCAAAAGGAACCTTGATGATTTTTGGACTGAGGCAAGGTTGTAGGAGTGGACTGTATAGGTCTTCCCCTTTGCCTCTGCCACTCACTTTGCCCTATGATTGTTCACAACCAGAATACGTCCTCTTTCAGTTTCAAGAATAGCTCCTGCTACTTTAAAATATCTCGTTAACTTCAGGTATGTAAATAAAACACCTTTTCATTCCTGGTCGAATATATTCGACACCTCTTTTGTCATTTCCTTTAGGGTCTCATGCAGTCATGCCACATGCAAAAAAGCCTTTTAAAACATGTGATTAACATTTTAAAACAATCGTAGAATGGTTAGGGTTTGGTTTAGGCAACAGAAGTACTTGGTTGGGTGCAGTGCAGGCGTCACGGGGGGACACAGGGGAGCAATGCCCACCCAAGTGAGTTTGAGCCCCCCAAAAATTCTCAAAATTCATTATTTTGAATTAAATTTAATATGTTAAATACAAACTGAGAAACAATTAAAATATGCAAGCAAATTAATAAATAAACAAAAACACATTTAATAAAATTATTGCCAGGCCAGCAACAGGTATCTCACTGTACATTGCTGTAATTGTTTATGGATGACACCTGTGTGAATTTGAAAAAAAAAAAACAACAAAAAAAAACGTTTAAGCAAACACAAAACTGTTCCCATACAATGAAGCTTGCAAGCTTTCAGAAAACTGAAAATAGATATAAGGAAATGGCTCAGCCCCGCAGCAGCAGCCACAGAGACACACGATCCATTGGATTTACGATCTCAGCTAGCCTCTCCTAGCATTAGGGATGCCTCTTCCCTTACTGCACAGCAAGCTAACATTGGCCCGGCTAGCAGCAGCAGCAGCTTCCACAGCTCGCAGCTCAAGTTCAACATTTGGACTTGACCTTCCATGTCTGTCATCTCCACCTGCCGATTCTGGACATGAAAAGCCCAAACAGGTGAAATGGGACAAGAATCCAAGCAGCATTTTAATGGAAATAAACTAAGACTGTCAGTCCATTAAAATTTTTAATTGCGATTAATCGCATTAGTGTCCTGAGTTAACGTGCGATTAATCGCAAATTAATAGCAATTTTTTTTACCCTACTCTATATGTAACTTAACAAGATATTTATTGCATTTCTTATACTCTAGGAAAAATTGGAGAGGAC
>JAQMCX010000025.1:3586785-3652880 GCA_029814765.1 Acanthurus leucopareius
CCACTTGGATAAGAGGCGAAACGTCTTCACAGACATATTACTGAGTCCAGTTGCCTTCGATTTATTTGCTATGAATTCTCAGTAAAATGTAAAGGTAATCTTACAAGGTTAGAACTTGTCTCCTGTTCTTTTTGTAAAATGCATAGTTTTCTGTGATGGCATACTGAAGCAGCTGCATTGAGAGCCTTTGACCAACAACATCCATGACTCAACACCCAATGTCTCTCTGTCTTCTTTTCTCCTACTGTCCCACCCTGCAATAGTTAAAACTGATCCACTGACCAATTTATTATGTAACTCCTCTTAAAACGAGACAGCGTTGCATTATATACTGTGTTAGTGATGTTTAGATGCTGAGCTAACCTTAAGATAAGATAACTGTCTCTTGCCTCTAAATTAGGGATTAGAATGATACCCCAGAGATTTTACATATGAAGTTCCATTTACACATAAACCACTTAATATGGAAAAACTATTTTTTGGTTGTTGTTGCGCTAAAAATAGGTTCCCAAAGTAAAAAAAAACAAACAAAAAAACAAAACAAAAACAAAACCAAATAAACAAAACTAAAAAAATTAAATAATGGCCCCATGCCATTTGCACCAGTCTGTCCTTGTTGGAGGATTTTTTTTGTAGGTTCAGCGTGTTGAATTTGTGATGGCGCCTGTCATTTTGAAAAATCACTCTTATTGGTTGATTCAGCCAAATCAAATCAGTGCATAAGAACAGAAACACAAGTTAAGAAAGCAAGGAAGAATGCAAACACAGACGGCTTGTCTCGTGTTTCGATGATCATTCCAATACACAAATGTTTTTACAATGACAGGGCCATTTGGAATGAAGCAGCTGTGGGCCCCCTATTAGTGTGATGGAGGAGAGGCTCACTCTGTGCGATAATGTTAGACAGACCCTGCTTTATCATAACAGTGGCTTATATATATGCAGCTCTTGGCCTTCAGGTTTACCTTTTTAAATGAGGAAACAGACTTGTTTGTTCTTAGGCAGGCACAGAACATACATGGTAACTGGCTGTCAGCTTTACTTGTGAGGTGTATCTCAGTGCAAATTTTCAGCACAAAGTTTAAGAGAAGTGAGCATTTAGGATGCAGAGACAGTATTAGATTCCATAATAAGAACTAAAGAAGTCTGGCGAATGATTGCTATAAATCAAGAGTCATGCTCGCCTCTGCCGTCTCAATTTTGACCATTTGAGGCCCCACAAATTTCATGTCTAAGGCTAACCCTAACCCTTAATGATGATTTAGAAATTTAAGAAAACTCCCCATAGATTATCACAACAGATTGATCAATATTTTTAAACAGCTCAAAATAAATGTTAATGATATGGCACACCTCCATAGGACGACCAGAGAGACAGTACTTTAACAGGCAGCTGAATTCAGTGTTACAGATTACATTTCTGAGATGAGCCTCCATCTCTCAGAGCATTGTATGATTCCCAGGCAGAGAGACACATATGGGAAGGTGTGTGTGTGTGTTTTGACTGTAGTAGCAGTGGGGGGGTGGGGGGGCAGGGCTAAGAAAGGGAGAGAGAGAGAGAGAGACAGAGGGGGAGAGGGAGGTAGTGGGAGGGGTTTGTTTATTTCTGTTGTGTTTTTTTGATGTTAACTGCGCCTCCTGAGCCCACGGGGGTAAAAAAAGGAAAGCAGGGAGAGAGAAAGAGAGGGACAGAGATGATGGAGAACGAGGAGAGACGGTTAGCAATATGAGCGGCGACCGAGAGACGGGAGACAAGCGCGGCAAAGGAGGGAGGGATGGACGGACACACGGACGGATAGAGGCAGAGTGCATGTCAGTCTGCCGCTCGTCGCCCAAACAATGAACGTGCTGTGGTCGCTGCCGGCAACGCATCGTCACGGCAACCGGAGCCAGAGGGGTGCGCACTGAGCGAGAATGGAAGAGAAGGGAGCAGGAGGAGGAGGAGGAGGAGGAGGAGGGGGGGGGGGTGAAGGAGGAGAGATAGAAAGAGAGATGGTGTCTTAGATCCCTTCTTCTGTGTGCCTTTACATGTGTGTGTGTCTGTGGTTGTTCTCTCTGCTCGATCATGTGTGTGTGCGTGTGGTCGTTGTGTGTTAGCGACCCGTTGTCTGACACCATGATCTTCTGTAACCATCTAGGTGAATACAAGAAGGATGAGCTTCTGGAGGCTGCGAGGTGAGTACCAGACTCTGCATGTCTGTATTTATTTCCTTTTTTTTCCCCTCTTCTTGTTTTCTTGCCTTGTTTTGCTTTTTTTTCCGCCTCTGTAGCATCCTTAACTGTTTTTTTTCCCCTGCTTATTTTTTTCCTCTTCGTTTGGTCACTTCATTCAGGTCTGTGGCTTCCTCTTTTCTTGTTCCCATGCTTACTTTCTTTCTTCACTGCTCCTCTCCTGTTCCTGTTTCCTTTTCTTTTCTCTCTTGTCCCTTTATGCTATCCTCCTATTTCCGGATTTCTTCTCATTTCCTCTTCTTATTTCTCTCCCTTTGTCCATCTTCTTCCTTATTGGAGCTTCAGTGTGTGCGCCTCTTCTCTCCTCTTTCTTACCTCCCCTTCTGATCCACTTTTGTTTTCTGTTTCCGGTCCTTGTTTATTAACCTCCTTTCTCCTTTATTGTTTTCTTTCTGATTCCTCTCTTCCATCCCAGCTCTTCTCTTGTTCCTCATTTATTCCCTTTTCCTCTCTATTCTTTTTACATGTTCCCTGTTTTTGATTTCCTCCCTTTATTGTCTTTTTTCCCTCCTTTTTTGTTTGTTTTATTTCTTCTTCCTCTCCTCTCCTTTTCTTTCCTCCTTCCTTGTTACATTTCATCTCATACTTCCGTATCTTCCTTTTTCTTCTCCTTCTGTTAACTTGCTTTCTACTTTGAATTTCATCATTTGCGGCCACCCTTAATTTTCTAGCTTGCATTTATTTTTTTCACTGCTTTCTCCATGTGTCAAACTGTTCATCACTTCTCTTTTTCCCACCATCACAACTACCACACACACACGCACACCCACGCAAACACACACTCACACAAACAAAGCTCCTACACCAGACAGGGGTTTCATATCCAGTGAGCTCAGTACATGTGGGCCAGGGACACATGTGCATTTTGGAGGCATGTTATGGTTGCAGGCAGTGCATGTGGGCAATGTGTGTGTGTGTGTGTGTGTGTGTGTGTGAGTGTGTGTGTATGTGTGTGTGTGTGTATTTTCATCTCTGGCATGTGGAAATGGCATAGCTTTCATTTGGGATTGTGTGTGGGTGGCTGAGCGCTCAATGCCTCAACAGCCTTCCTCTCACTATCTTTCTCCCCCTCTCCCTCTCCCTCTCCCTTTCCCTCTCTTTCTCCCTCTCTCCCAGGCATACACAGACACAGACACACACACACACACACACACACACACACACACACAGACAAGGAAGCAGCTGGCCTTGCATAGCAGTACCCCAGTGTATTATGGGGTCAGCAGGCTGTTTAAGTGTGAACTGTGAACTCAGTGTGCGTCTATCACAGCTGAGCCACTGACTGGCTCATCACCAGTGTCATTTTTCAGGAGAATTTCTTTATCTTTTTTAGTGTTTGTGTTTGGTCAAATAACTCCTACACATGGCTTATGGGATGTTGTTGTTTTTCTGCTGTATTTTTTTTTCTTGTTATTTCTGGCCCAGATAGCAGAACTTGCACAAAACAAAGATAAGTAAAGGTTGTGAAATGGTTCTGCACAGTCTGAGAACAACACTGTGACTCCAGCATAAACTGAACCTAATCTGTAGTCAGTTTGCTGTCATCACCATTGATGATGTATTTTTGTTCAGTAAATCAAATCTTTCCCTTTAGGGCTGCCAGTCACAGCCAATAAGGAACCAAGCTGAGTCATTTCTTACCAGGCTCCTCTCTTATGACTTATCAACTGTAAATACTAGAAAATTGTATCTCTAAACCATGTAAAGCTTCAATATCATGAGAATATATAGATCTATATTAGAATATGTGTTTAGATATTTATATATTAAGATACAGTTTGATATTACCAGTCAGCTGGTGCTTTCGACCATCTTAGTGAAATAGTTTGAGATCTGAGAAATTTGCTCTCTTTCCAAGAGTTAGATAAGAAGATTGACACTGCTGTAACACTTTGTTGTTAAATATGTGAGTGGAGACTGCAGCTTAGTGTAGCACAAGGACTAAAAAGAAGAGGGAAAGAGCTAGATGCCACTGGGTGGAGCATCCTATTTATTCTCACCAAGAAAGCAAACATAGAAATATTACGAAAAATCAAAAAGTGTTTTGATTGAAAATTGTTGATTGCCATATGCTAACTTTTTCTGCCCATACATCTTAAAAGAGACAGACACACATATACCCACACACATACATTCAACACATACATTCACTGCCGTGTCCTTTGTCCTTGTTAAATTCTCATGATGCATTTTGCAACCAAATGAAGGCTCCCCTGATTTGGGCTACCAGCAGTAGGAAGTGGCAAGTTGAGCAAAAGAAAGAAAAAGATTGAGAGAACTAATAGGAAGATGATGAGAGATGATGAGCAGTGGACATAAAGGTGGAGAAGAGGAAACTGAGGGTTGAGAAGGAGACTAATGGTGGACAGCTTTGATGAGAAGAGAGTGAGAGGATAGAGATGATGTGAATATAAAGAGATGTCAAAACAAAGCGAAGGAGAGGGTTCCAACCAAAAAACAAATGTAAAAGGAGGCAGAGAGGAAGAGAAGGGGAAACATGGAAGAATAGAAGAATAATCCTTTTCTCTCCATCTGACAGCTTCTTCCTTTACGGCTGTCACGGGGATGATGGTTGGACTGGGGCCGCTGCCTGGGCAACACTTTCCCAGTGGTCACCCACTGCCAGGGCAGTGAGCCTAGGAACCAGGAAACACAGAGCGACAACATAAACAAAATGTTAACTCCTCTCTAGCTAGGCTAAATTGTCTTATGGTCTTCTCTGACTGATTTTCTTTAGCTTGCTGCAGTCAGGTTTGCAAGGAGACACACACACACACAACCACATACACCAACACACACACATACACGCGCCTTTCCATCCAAATATTTCTTTATGTCTTTCTGTTTCTGCAGATGAAATTTCGCCTTTCCCATCAGTCTCAAGCTTCTTATCTCTTTCGCCCTCATTTTCTCCCCCACACTTTCCTTCTGAGGAACAGTGCTAATCCTCCATGGCGTTGGATGTTTCCTATCTGTAATGTGTGCGTTTTTGTGTGTACAATGGCAGGAGTGGAAACGAGGAGAAGCTAATGGCCTTGCTTACTCCGCTCAACGTCAACTGCCACGCGAGCGACGGCCGCAAGGTAAGAGCCAAGCACGTAACCACACACCCACAGACACACACACAATAAGGCAGTAACGAGCTCATCACTGGCATTTTCTGTACCTCAGGAAAGTCATTAGGATTACAAAAACTGTCAAACTGGCGCTGAAAGCTTTTATTTTTTTTTTTAGAACAGAAAAGCTGAACAAACGCCGTTATTGGCGTCTGTGGGCCTTGGTGGTATCAAATGATCTGTTCGCAGCGTTCCTTGGCTGTCGGTCATTAAAATGAATAAATGGAGACACAAACCCGTCAGTGAATAAATTAGCACTCTTGCTGAACAATAGCAGTGCACAGCAACATGCAAAGCACTGTCAGACTGCCAGAAACGTGATGACAGAAAATAATACATTTCAAGTGTTGGTTTTTCTGCTTTTCTTTGTTTATCGAAGAATGTACAAAAGGTGGAGATGTTCTTATTTTGTTTTTGGCAGCGACAGAGGTTCACCTGCCAAAGTTTCTTCAAATAAATTGGTTTTAGAAGAGTGAGAGGAGCAGACAACGGAATTTCTGCTGCTGCTTTCTGCTTCAAAACCCATCCAGCAGCGAGAATTGGATTGCTCAACCTCTGCTGAGGCCTTTACCTTACCTTTAATTTTGGTATACCTGAACATCTAATACACTTAGAATAAAGACAAGCAACCACTCACACAGCTTTATATTGAGCCCAAGAGTAGAGTAGAGTGCGGGGTAATGTGAACAGGTGACCACATAATAAATTGCAGCTCACATGATGCGCACTGGCCCAAAAAAGTTGCAGTGAACACCACAGAAACATAAAATTAACAATACATTTTTCTTAACATTGGAAACGCTTAGTTTTCTCTTTGTTTGATCACCATTTAAGGCACTAAGTATAATAAAAATAAAAAAATTACCCCAAAGATGAGACATAATTGATCCCCTGAGTGGAGAAAAGTCAAAGGAATACAAACAGCAGCACAAACAATGAGGAGGGGGGAAACAGATAAAAAGCTCTGTGAAATAATACAGCAAGACAAGGAATTTAAGTAAACAACATTCAAAGGCTGCTGTAAAAACATTATACAAATTACAATACTTAGGTCATTTGACAGCTGGTCTGTCAAGCCAGCTTAGCATTGTGTAGGAAGCTGTTTGAATATATATGTGCAGATGCAACGAGTATAGTAATGGAACTATGCTGGTCTCATTGAGGTTTAAATTGTAAGTCTGTAAGAGTTGAGAGTTTATGTGTGTGTGTAAACATAAAAAGTGAATACAGCAGTCAACGCCTGCTACATTCACATGTTGTAATCGGAGTGCAATAGTTAGAGTTCATTAAGGCACTGAGGGAACTTTCTCGTAGGCCCAGGCAGCTTCAGTCAGTACAGGTAACTCAGTGGAACAAATGGGACTCCACCTTGTTCTTCAGCTCTTCTAATACAGCTGTTACTGAGTCAGGGAAATCCTGGTTAATTAAGAGCCACCCAGGAGTGGCCTCATTCATGGTGCTGCAATGCATATAATGCATACAAACTGAAAGAGGTTAAATGAACTAAAATGAGCTCAGTTTATCTGAGTGTCTTTTACTGGTCACTTGTGTGTTAAGCTGTGTGACCTCTTTGTAATTAGATGCATGTTTTGCTTGCTTGACAAGTGGCAAAAAGAAGATGAGCGTTTTTATAGTCAGCTAATGTTGCACATGGGAGTTCATTCTGACGGTGCTGGATTGCAGACTGCAGGGTGAAACTTTGCTGTTTCCTCCAGGATTTTTCCAACTGCAGAAGCAAAGGGTTTTGTTGTACCAGGGTGGTGCCTGTTAGAGCAGTGTCCCAAATTAATTTTTGAGTATGGTGGATAAAAATATCAACCAGCTAAGAGTATTATTCACAAACCAAAATAGTGGCACATTGGGAATGCATTATTTTTATCATCAAGTTATTTTCATATATTAATGATTTTAAAAAGGGCTGCAGTAAAACAAGTTGAAAATGATCGCAGAGGTATTTGGTGACTCTTTGTGAATGAATATGGTTGAGTTTGCTGATCACAGTTTGAAAAAAAAAATGTTTCATAACATTTTTTAAATATTATGCTATCCTTGCTATCCTAAGCCCAGTCAGTGACTCTCTGCCTGAGGATAAAACGCTGCTCTCGTGCAGCTATTTGATTGTCATGATTTCATTAGTAATTAAATTCTTGTCACTGTTCCAGTCGCTCATCCTTATTGGAGAGAGAGAGCAGGCAACCATTTGTTTGAGTTAAGCAGAGAATCCACAGTCGTGTTATTGCCACATCATGATGTTTCTGAGGCAGCTGCTGCAATAGTTTTGCAGAAGAATGCTTAGAAAATGCATGTAACAAACGCAATGGATTTATGGGGCTGAAAAGTCACTAGACAGGCTAAATTAATTGCATAGTAACACACACAAACTTGTCAAAAGACTAGAGTCGTGTATTATTTCACTTAACAGAGATTTTTTTTGTGACCACAGCATCTGCCTGTGCGTCCTCGGGGAGTCCTGAGCCTCAGTTTGAGCTCTGCTGCATCACAGCAGTATGTCTAGCTTGTGACTGATTAATTCCTCAGATTAATACTCGGAAGACCACTTTCTAGGTGTGTATTTTCCAGCTTTAGACGAAGTACTCCCTCTGGTCCACCGTATCGCTGTTTTCAATTCTGGCAGATATAAAGACGAGCTGCTGACTCTGTTTTGTCTTGAGAGCCGGGTGAGACTTTTGTTCCAACATTTATCATTTACATTTATAAACCATGATAAGCCCAAACTAGTGATGCATTATAGGAAGCCTCTCTCCACATATTTAATTTCAGAGGACACTAAAGTGGGTTTGTAGAATCAAGCTATGATAAAGAAACTATTTCATCTAAAAGATATGATTGGTCTAAGACAATTTTCAAGAAACAGAGATCCTCTTAATTTATTGGTCGTTTCAGCTTAGCCCACTTTATTTTTTATCGGTTGCTATGACAACTGTAGGGACAACCGGGGAGCCAAAGGGAGCTTTTTATTCTGTACTCTTAGTAACTGTCACATAAATGCTATAATAGCCTTGAGGAGGCTCTTTCCTATAATCATGGGTACTTCAGTGATGTTGATGATGCTCTGCTGCGGCTTGTATCCATCATATCACCATCATACCCATAATTGTAAGTGTCCTCTGGCTGTTTTCTGTGCAGGTGGCCTGCATGGGATGTGATATCCTGAGGGAAAAACCGTATAATTTGAAACTCGCCTGGGATCCAGGGGACAAACACAAGAGATCAATGAGGAACGTTGAAATTTAATGACTCATAAGTAGATAAATGCAGCCATGTTCAGAATGTAAAAACTGTGCTCAGACATTCTGAAATGACCTCTTCTGCACAGTCTGTGTTTGCAATGCTTTTTAATTGCCCACACCAAAAGCAGTCTTGCACAGTAGATGGAATATATTTTCACGCCAGTCCAGTTTCATGCTCGTTATGGTCTTAAGGTAATTTAATAGGGTGATGGGGATTTACATTCCTACTGCTCACAGAAATTGTAAAGTGAATTCCGTGTAATAGCCATAGACATCAGATGAAACTGAGGGACAGCAAGGACTTCCCCACTTGTCATTCATGTCCACCGACTGCATCCACTAATGAAAACCAAGACACCAGTGCGGAAAATGGATAAATACTCGTCACATAAATACAAGAGGTGTAGACAAGTATGAATTATTCAAGTGCAAACAAATAAGGAGCTCTGAAAAGATAATCCCGATTGATTAAGTTAATCATATCATTACTCAGTCAAATAGAAACAAGTCATAAACACGCTCTGCAGTATCTGAATAGCTGAAGTAAGAGAGCTCAAAAGTGCTTACAAAATGGCCTAGAGAGCTTTTCAGATATCTTTTTTAATTATTATCTGATTTATATAAATGCCATAATATTATTTATATTGCTGAAAGTGAAACAGTTAATGGTGTGAGGAAAACTTGTTTCTGATTAATTTCATGCAAAAGAGCAAAAATTGTTGGCTTGCACACATAAAAGTTTGAGTTTCTATCTTGTAAGGACATTACATTGACCTCCGATCATTTTGAACAATTTGAACAGTTTTACCCTGATCTGATCCTCAACCATGACCTCAGAAATGTCTGCAAGCTTTATTGAGATTGTACTTTGGTACCCACAAGGACAACTGGTCCCAACAAAGTTGATGTTTAACAGAAAAATATCACTTACAGACAATCAAACACACACTTTCACAAACACAGACAAATCGCTCCAAGGACACTGATGATAATCGTGGACAAAACAGAGCGTGGTAGAATCCTAATGATTGATAACAATGATACTTTCTTTAAAATTAGACAGGAGGCAACACCCCCCCCCCCCCCACGCCCCACGCCCCACCCCCTCTGTCTCCTCCTACTCCACCCCCTCCCTCCTCTTCTTCATTTCATTTTAATTAGAAGTGGCAGAGGCTCTACGTCTCCCCTCTCCAACCACACAGACAAACAAACGGGACAAAGGCATAAATGTTGATGGCATATGCCTCTTGGGGGATTAAAATGCTACGGTTGTACACAGCATACATGCACAAGAGGGAAGAAGAGAAAGATCTACAGTGTGACCAAAAGTTCAAGGACGCTTGTTATGATTTGACAATAACAACTGCCCAGAGTGAGGCCACCACATATTCCCTCTAGGTGGCCCACTGAGGGTATTATGTGTTATAAGGTATCTCTTGAGAAATTAACATTTTCATGTCATTTTCTGACTAAATAAAGGTTAAATAAATCTGCAAAATGTGAGCTTTCACCAGCGCAATGTTACAGTTCTAC
Organism: Acanthurus leucopareius; assembly: GCA_029814765.1. Classification (NCBI taxonomy): domain Eukaryota; kingdom Metazoa; phylum Chordata; class Actinopteri; order Acanthuriformes; family Acanthuridae; genus Acanthurus; species Acanthurus leucopareius. Next base: position 3,596,918 of record JAQMCX010000025.1, read on the forward strand.
AAACATACTTGTTTATATTAGCACATGGTTTAACCCTGATTCTACAAATATAACCAGTAGTACTTGTCCCCTTGCTAATGATATACGCGGGCTGCTCTAATGTATATAGTGTTACTCAAAGTGCTGATGTGATCCAGAGGAACAAAAACAACACACAAGGCTTTTCAGATTATGATAATTAAATTTACATAGTGACTTTGCTGTTTTAAAAAGTGCAGTCAAAAATTTACAAGACTGTTCCTCCAGAGTGCTGCAGAGTAATGTGCGTGTAGCAGGTGCACGTAGTAACTTTCATGATTATGTTTTCCAAGCTTTATGGCTTAATCACCATTAGTAAATGAGTTACACTATGCTTTTGTCATTACTAGTACGTGCATTTGAATGTCACCATTGAGCTGAAACTTGGATCAGTTGTCAAGTAACAGACAAAACAAATTTTTGGGTACACGAAAAAGTTGCAAGTTTGAGGAAGAACGACTGTTACACGTAGGGTGAGAAATTCGACAGGTATATTGTCCTATTTTAGAGCTGTATTGCGTGCCATGGGCCTAGTCCAGGTTGTTTGCACAGAATGTTCCTCCCCTCTTGTTGCACTCCTGACCTTATAAACAATCTCCAGTCTTGGAAAGCATGGGCTCATCCTCTGTGAAGACTACTGTTTGGTCCTCGGATCAGAGCCATAGCCCTCAGTTTTATCAGAGGGAGCTCTCAGTCCATAAGCAAACAATGATATTTTAGACCAAAGTGTGCTTCCAGCTTTGCCGCAGCAAAAAATTTTGGGGAGGGCTCTTACCTGTTTCAGAGTTACAGTGCCAATGTGCACAAAAACCATAGGGAACTTGTTATTCCTGGTTTGGTTTGAAATAATTTTTAGTTCCCAGTAAAGTGGAGGCTTTATATTGCTTCCAGGGCTTCTTGAACGTTCAGCAATCGCATATGGGTGCAATGTTGGTTTGTCCACATACTTTTGACCAGCCAAGTATTGTACAGTGCCTTTTTACAAGCAAACTGTTTTCACTTCACAGCTCTATTTCAAGTCAGGGCTTTTTGTTTTTATTACACCGCTCTATAGTATAGGCAAAAACAGTATAACGCCCCCTCTATGTATGTGCGTGCGTGTGTGTTTGTATGTATGTGTGTTTGTGCGAGTGTGTGTGAGATTGAGGACCCATCAGAGTGGGATATTATTAACACAGCTGAGTGGAGAGCATTATCAAGCTGCCTCTATTGAAACATACCGCTTACTCCCCCACAGACACTGCACACACACACACACACACACACACACAGCACACACAGGAGGTGGACTCACAAGCATAAAAACCCACACACACATACACAGAAGCAAATACACAAACACATACACTTCCTTCTGCAGACATTGCTTCCTCAGAAAGAAAAAAAAAAGCCTGTGCTTTCTGACTATTTGACTATCCACGAACATACACACACACACACACACACACACACACACACTTAAAGGCCACACAGACTCATTTGTTTTTCCGTTTTTTTTAGTGTTTTCCTTCTCATGTGCTTCCACTAGACTGACTGTCGGCAGTTGTGTTCGAAATTCGGCTTTCTGTTTGTTTTTCAGGAAATTCATTTCATGTTTTGGACGCTGTTGAGCTCTGTCTGTTGTGAACGTGTGTTTGTTTGTGTGGACGTGTTTGTGAATATTGTGAATTTTGGATCTATATCTTAGCAGTGAATATCATCGCACCCACTAGTATCCTAGCTGGCACGAACATCAAAGACACAGACAGCTGAGGAGCAAGACTAAGATTCAGATTTAGAGCGAGAGAGAGACAGTAGAGAAGAGAAAAGACTTTCATTGAAGCCTTGTTTAAATGTTGATTATGGGAGCTTATCCTGCTGAGAGCAGCACACTGACTGACAGTGGTGTTGCATCTCTATCTGGTGAAAAAGATGTATCCTCAAAAGTGAACAGGAATATGATAGAAATTAATCTTTAAGAAAGGAGGCCCTACAATAGATAGAGGCCATTTTAATACAGTGTGACATTTCAGATTACAATGTCAATTACTAACAGTGGTAGCAGTGTTTAGTAATGAGCCACAAAACTGTCTAAATGAAGACAGAATTGTGAAAAGAAATTTAAAGCTTATACATTTTATTTAACCTTTATTTAATTATTGCTTAATGATGACTTATATATGTATTGATAGCATTATTTAAATATGGAATAAGTGTAAGAAATTGGTATATTTATCCAGATAAATACAGTAAATGATGATCTTTTCTGAAATATACCATCTCCTCAAAAAAAGCATCAACAAAATTATTTTCTTGCTGTATTGTAAATACTGTTTCATTGATTTCGCAAAGATATTTAAGTCAAGCTATTGTTTTAAAGCTGATAGCTCCCATGTAAAGTCATATGCAGGCATGTTTTTGCAAAAAAAATGTAGGGGCAAATTAGAAATGTGTATTTTCAGTGTTTGAAGACATATTACTTCTATATATTACTTATAAGCCAGTAGCAGAGCCAATAAACAGTGATTCTGACAGCCTGTGAAAAAATATAAAGTTATACCTTTTAAAAGAGACTAAGACAATGTGTGTACTCTCAAACTGTTAAAGAAGAGCCTTCAACATGTTTATGGTATACCTTTATAGGCCTTTTAGTCTAATGTAGTCTAATTTTACAAGGATTGTAAACCTTTAATGCTTCTTTTTACATTCCATTTTCACTCAAGCAGTCTTACTCTTTCATGTCTTAAGTTTTATTTTTTACCAGTCAGTTAATCTTACACTCCAACCCCTAACTCAGTTTTGTCAGTGTTGTGGCTCCATATTTAACATGACAGCACAGTAATAGAAGAAGTTGTAAGCATTCTGTTCTGAAATGTATGGTTAAATATTTCCTGCTGCTTTTCATTCCCAAAGTCAATTTCTTTGTATTGCGAAATGTGCCAATTTGCATAGTAACTCATCTTCCATATTAAGCTCTCATTTGTTGTTCGTCTCTGTAGTCTGATGAGTCCACAGATCAGCCTATTGTGGCTCTTGCTCTGGCAGATATCACTCATGTTTTTAGATTCAGGCGAACATGAACGATATCGCAGGAATGACTGTAAATTCTGCTTGACAGCAGATTTTTCACCGTGGAGTCAGTGAGTGTGTAAATATATCCTGATGCCCTGTCTGAGGGAGAGATTAGACTTCTGTATTTGTGTAACAGAGAAAACAATTATCCAGAGGCATTTTGGTAACCGTTCAGGTGACAGATGACAAATATGGTAAGAAAGAGTTGTAATAAACTCCCTGTCAGTGACAAATTTAAGTTCTTGCTTTCATGAAAGCCCATGGCATGTTGTCTGAGGATGATGTATGCAGCTGCAGCACTGAGGGACGCAGGTAGTTTATCAGGAAGAATCAGATGTTACAGTTTTTGATTCCCAAACCAAAACAAGTTGAATTATTTGCCAAAATTACAATAGTTTTTAATGATATCTTTAAACACCTGATGTTGGTTTAAAGAACTTTAAATTGTGATTAGTAATTGTTTTTTATCTAGTCTCTAGATAATCCTCTTGGGCATCACTTTCCTAATCTAAAATAAATTGTAATTCAGACACAATATCAGGTTTATTTTGACCACTTACTTGTGTTTTATGATTATAAATTGTTATTAATATTATTAAAAACTCTATTTACCGAACAAAATTATAAAATATAAGAGCTTTGAAGTTTGCACTCTATGTAAGTAATATATTTATGAAACATGTTTATTTATGTTTCCATAGCTAAAGGTCTAAAACTATGTCCATTCTGTATTAAGCTCTTCCCTGTGGGGCCAAAATGCATCACAGCTTATTCGGCAAGGCAACACAGATCACCATGATGGTCCAAAATAGTTGACATCTTGACTTGTGTTTTGTAGTGCATTTTATTTTTACAAAGCTTTATACAGATGCTTCGTTTTCTGTTGTGCCAGAAGGAAAAACAGTCTGTTTTATTTTTTTCTAGTGTTTTGTAGTGCATTTTATCTTTACAAAGCTTTATACAGATGCTTCGTTTTCTGTTTCGCCAGAAGGAAAAACAGTCTGTTTTATTTTTTTCTAACCCAAGCAAACACCCCAGATGAACCCTGACATTTTAGCCCTGTGTATTCAGGGATTATGTTTGTATTGTTTGATCCTGCAATGTGCAGTTTATGCCCAGAGCCAAAGTTCAGTGTCAGTGCGTGAAGTAGTTTGCCCTATATGCAGCAAAGCAGACGGTGAAGGTGAAGAGGTTGGGATGTTGGATGAATATGTAAAGACTTGTCTACAGAGAAGACGTTTCTTTGCTTCTCTAAGAAATTCCTCTATTTTTTTAAAATTAATACAACTTAAACAACGACCTCTCTCCAGCCTTAAGTATACCATTATAGGTAGCAATTAGATTTTTTTTAATGCAGTTTCTATAATAAAGAGCTCAGAGCTCTGCCCCAACTTAACTTATCCTCTGAGAATTAGCCAGGTCCCTGAATTGAACCTTGAGGAACTCCAAAGGTCAGAACAGCACAATCATACGTCTTGTTCAAACAGATAAAATTAAGTCACATTTAATTTACCTGAAATGCTATGATATAAAATGATCTGTGGTATTAATGAGGTTGAACATTTTGTGTCACTGGTTTTGAGGACTTATATTCTACCAATAAGAATGTTTGAGAAATGAAGATTTTGACTTAACAGTGCAAGACAGCAGATACCTGGAAAAATAGAAAACTGACAGGTCAGGGTAAGATGGAAAGTAGGAAGGACATATTCTGTTGCTTTCTAGCAATGTTTTCCAGTTACTTTCTGAGTTGCTGAGCATTAAACTTTTCATGCAGCCCTCAGCCCCTCAGAAAAGTCAGTGTTTATAGCTGAGAGGAAGGGCAGATTGACAGGTGATAGCTGAGATATCAGCATGTGTGTTTGTGTGTCTGACTGTTAGTGTGAATGGAGAGCATGGGATGAGAAGACTTGCTGTAGGTTATTTATCTTTCAAGCTGTTAGCTGGGCTGAGCTGTCTGCATCTTGGGGTGCGTGTGTGTGCGTGTCAGTCAATCAGAGGAATAGCACAGAGATTTGCTAATATGTTTATCGATCGAGTCATCTGACACTACTCATCTTGTTAGTGCATCACCCGCTGATGTGCAGCCCTGACCTGACTACTAAAGCAGCTGAATGAGTGGAGCACAAATTGAAGAGATTTTAACATCAAAGCTGTAGTTTTTCTCCTAAAATGAAAATGTTTTTGGATATTCCTCATTGAAAAGCCCACAAGTATTTTTACATTCACCAGTAAATAAACTTCCTCTAGCCTCATCCTCTAAGTCTTTGCGTTATAAGAATAACCTTTTTATTTACTTCATCACAATAACTTCATGCTTTACTGGTGAGGCAGGTGTTCAATTGATCCTTTCATTCAATCAGTTTTGTTCTTAAAATATGTATATTAAGGAAGATCTTGAGGGAAATGTTTTAAACACATTTTTTGAGGTTGAATGTATCAATTTATCCAGGTGCTAAATCTGAGCAGCAGCAACAATGAATGTAGTTCATGTATGGCACACTAGACACATTTCAATGCATTTTTGTCCGTAGCAACTTTGAAATTCTGAACTTCTGAAGGAATAAAACCCAACTTACCTTGAACATCAATTGTGTATCCAAAATTGTGCAGCGGAGTATTGCATTCATTCATACCATTGTCTGTAGTGTACAGTGAAATATATCAGTTAGATGAATGTGTGTGAGTGTTTCAGCTGCGAAGGTACATTCTGTATTTCTGTCGTCTCGCTGATTATCATAAAGAATCTCTGCGCCATGACAGTTTTTCTCTGCAGCAGATGAGTATTACCTGGAAAATGCATTTTGTGAAAAGGATAGCTTCTCTTATATCAAAAAGACAGATTCATTAGCTGATTGATGCCTCAACTGATGCTGCAGATCAAATTGTTGTACCCCTAGTTTCCACACTAGGAAAAAGGTACATATATATTCAGTTTCAGTTCAGGCTCAGACAGCTATTTATTTCACCCACTCTCTTACATGGTTTCTGTTTTTACTGCAGAAAAATAAATTGCAAAATATTTAATTTACATGTTAATGTTTAGTCTACAATTTCCTCTCTTGATACAAATGCAGCAATCTTTGGCATAAAGAGCAGCTTAAATTAACCCAATTGACGATGGAAAATTTAATTATCTGGTAACATTTTCTTGTTTTAACAAAGTCTTTCTTTGGACTGCATTGATAGCAGTGTTGTGTGTGTTTGTGTTTCTCTCATCTGACTGGTGAATTCAAAAATTTATGGGATAAAGCTGACTGGTTGGTCATTCAGGGCACCAAAGTTGAGGAATAACATCAAAGTGTCACAGACTCTTGGAAAGGACACCAAACAAAATGGTTCAAATATGACCGTTCACCCTCCCAGATAGATCATTTCACATTACTATGGCAACTGCTGACAGCTAGCAGTCACCGTTGTCATGGGAACAACTTGACAGGCTTGTAAAGAGAAGAGGAAAACTGAGTGAGAGAGAGAGGAGGAGACAAGCGAGGTTAAATAAAAATGGGAACACATAACAAATAAGGAACTATCACAGCAGCCGATTACACACCCCATAGGTTTTTAAATGATGCATTAAATCAAAATGTACGTTTCCTATTTTTGATTGTCTGACTTCTTTTTCATGCTGATTTTGAGATAATTATGTTTTCTGTAGGATAATAAAATAAGCAAAATCTAATTTTGTAATAAGAAAAGGCATCCCTTTGCTGCTACTGTTCAGATGTATAGTGTTGCTGTGGAAGGGGGAGGTATAAATAAAAAGATAAATGCTGCCAAGGGACGTCACAAAGAAAGATTAGTATTTTCCATCTTGGCTTGAACATGCTCTTCACATCTCTCCTTGCTCCCTGCACCCTTCATTTCCTCCCATATGTCCCCTCTTCATCTCCTTCTTTTACTCCGGACTCCCCTCTACATCACAAAAAGGCTTTTAGGTGATTAAAACACAACAAAGTCGGTTTTTATTTTTATTGCCATTGTTCATGTTCAGTCTGCCACTGTGAGTGCCGATGGCTACTGTTTGAAATATTGTCTACTAGGTTTTTCACTTAAGGGCAATACATATTTCATCCATTCTCTGAGGAATTTATTGAGAGAAAAACCAACAGATGAAGGACAGGGGAACCAAAAACAACCTAGATCCAACTAATAACTGGGTTTAACTCATCATCAGCCATACACATGCAAAAAATATACCAAACAAACCACCCTGAGTGCAGTCCTTTGCTTGAGATATGTTTACTGATAAATAATTAATGAAGCGTTCATTAGGCAATGTAATAGTAATATTCTTTAAATGATCATGATAGCCAAAAAAAAAAGGGCATTTGATTAGAGGAGAATTTTTTTCAAAAATCTACGTTCAAGTCCTGTTGTTCAATCCTCTTCGGGTTGAGTGAGAATCTTCAGACAGATGTCTGTGATCAAAGTTAAACCTCAACCTCTCCCTGCCTGTTAATGATTGAGTTTTTCAAGGATGCCCCTTTCAGACCTGATGGTGATCCGTTAACAAAAGTATCTGTTTACCAGTAAATTTGTGTTTTTTGGGTTTTTTTTTTGTTTTGTCTCTTTTTTTATCATTCCACAGCTTCCCCAGTCTTTTGTAGCCTCAGTCCCATCTGGTTTGCAAAGTGTTGCTGGGATCAAATACAAATTAAGAGATATTTGTATTGGTCATAGCATGCGAACAGTTGCTAATAAGCATGAAACACAAAGTACAGCAGGGGCTGGTGGGATATTTTTGCGGGTATTTGACCAGCTGTCTTTAAGGCTAAACATGGCTAAACGCAAGCACTTCAAAAAGTCATTTCTTCGTTACAGTCCTTGATTATGTGTAATAACCTTTTCCTGCCAAATATGGAATTACTTGGTAACCTTAATTAACCTTAATACAACAATATATTGCAGGTTACGCTAAAACATGATGCGGCAGCCTCTTAAGCCTGTACACAACAAGTGAAAACAGGGTGCGGTTTAACACGTTTTTAAGATTTAATACTCTCATTCTTACATCTTTTTAGATCTTGTGTATTTTGGTTTTCACTACAGCAATTAAACAGCCTTATCCGACCTTCACCAAAGTTGCAGCATTCGTACTAGTTAGAATACTGAGCCCATGCAAACCCAGGAATATTTAAAGACTCTCTTTTTTGCTCACTGAACTGCTGATGCACTGTTGGCGGTCTTTATAGAGCGGTTGTAAAAAAAGAAAAAAAAGAATCTTTTTCACCAACTTAAGGGTCACTATGTGACCTTGAAGCTAGTAAAATATACTGAAGAAAAAACATTTTTCCATCAAAAAAATTCAGTACACTAGGAAGAGACTGCAGTGGAGGATAGTTGGAGGATGCTGGATGTAGGATTCCTCTGATAGATAATAAATGGGTGAGGCTTTTGATTATGTGCACTATTGGCTTTTGGCTACAGAGGCCAGAGCTGCTTGTTTGTTACTGAAATCCAAATTAGCTTCTGTTTTGAGAATCCAACACAAGACCCACAGAGGCAGTGATGGTGTTTACGTTTTGCAGAGGCTTTACACACACACACACACACACACACACACACACTCACACAAATATGCATCTTCATGCTCCTCTCAAAGGGTTGACAGATTGAGGAGGTGGAGCTTAAACTACCCAGTCTGACCCTGGCAACGACATTATGGTGATGCAACAGTACATGCATCTGTGTGTCAGTGTGTGTCTGTGTGTGTGAGCTAGTGTCCCTGGTTGTGTATGTGTGTATCTATGTGTGTAAGGCCTAACTGATGACTCATGGGTAGCTAAAGCTTTTAAATGTACTGAGGACCTGATCAACGCTTTACATGTTTTTTTCAGTTGTATAACGTATATCCACAACAGCCTGAAATAACATGTGCACAGGCACAGGCACGCACATGCACACACACAACAACACTGCGTTTAAAATGAGGGATGATGACTGTGTGTACCGTGTCCTGCTCCTTCCAAACGCTGCTGTCACATCCTGTAAATACGAGTGTACCATCTGTCCACCCAGCTCTGCCTCTCTGCCTCACTGCTGCTGCTGCCGTGTCTCAGCTGAACTCCTGAGTGAGCAGCAGAGATCACCAAAGATGATCTATTTTTCAGGATCTCCTCAAGTAGGATGTGGGCTTAAAGCAAAATGACACCTGGAGTTAACTTTTCATTTTGGTGAATAAAAATTAAAAAAAACCTCTCTCCGTTGGGTTTTTTGTTTTAGTTAAATTTGTTCTTTCGTTGATAAGAGCTCCAGGATTATGTCCAAATAATCTCTGAGACCATCCTAAATAATTCACAAAATAGGAAATCCAGCAGTGAGAATATTAGCATTTTCTTCAGTAGTTTGTCTTAAAAGCTTAATTTCGAAAACCAGAGCTTTGTAAACAATTTTTAGACTTCTTATGTTGCCGAGGTTTTGCATCATGGCGTGTGAGTTCAAATTGTAGTCTCAAAAATATAGCCAGTGGTTGTGGTCAAACCCCAGGTTAAGTTCTGGTAACTGTACTATAGGATGTCTGAGTTCTGCCATTGTTGTGTGATTTCTCTATCCTGTCATTGTTTTGCTCCTTTTTTTCAATCTTGTTAATGTTTTTGGCAGCATTGACAGCAACTGACATCTCAGAAAATTCTGGAAGGTTGTTTGCTTACAGCAGACTTGCTCAGCTCAGATTGATGCATTGTTTATTCGATGGAAATTATACTTAAAGTTTTCTGTTGAAGTGTGCCACTATGCAACTGTTAAACCTCCCACATCTGAATCTTGTTGACACAAATGACAATTCTTGGTCTCTCTCCATGAGTGTCTTCCCTTGACTTCCCCACAAAATTCACCAGCCTGCTGCTCCACTGTCACGACTTCCTAGCTTTCTTCTTTCAGAGCATAATGCTGTTGTCAGCAGAATCCTTGCATTGCAGTGACATAACTGTGTGAATGACATAGAGGAATCTTTGCACTTTCACACCAGATCTCAGAGGATTATGGCTCTGACAATGAAATCAGAGTTGTTACCTCATTGACAATTGGTTGGCCAGTTGCCATGGCCGGTTTATGCTGGTGTCAATGCCAAAGCTGTTGAGATAGATCTTGTTTGACGAGGAGTGCAGTCTTAAAAGCCATGGAGGGCAGCTGTAGCTCTTAGGATCCTTGAGAAAACAAGCACTACTCATCATCAACATCCCATGGATAAATCATTTAAAAAAAATTCTGTGCCATCACAATGTGGGCTTTTGTCTTTACTTCACTGAAATCATGTAGAATGTAAGTAACCACGTTCATAGGTTTTTGTGATTTTAGAGGAAAGATCACACATGAACCTTTCATTCTGCCACACTTACTCTTTCTTCCTCTCACTATTGGTTTTCTTTTTGTTAAATTTGCATTAGAATTGTTTTTGTTTGAGGAAAAAACTTGTGTCTTCCTCAGTCTTCCTTAATCTCACCCCCTGACAAGCCAAAGTTTTTATCATCAGAGTGTCCAATCAACATTTAATACAGTTTCCCCTATCAGCTGCATTTATTCAGACATAGCAACTTGCTGACTCAGTTTTTAGTGCCACAGTAATCCCTAGCCTTGTGTTACCTTACATTTAAATGATTATAATGTGTTTTGTGCAGTGACATACTCAGATTTTAAATTTGGGAAATAGAGAGAAATGGCAATGGATCTGTAAATTATGTAAGCATATACCATGAGCTTAGAGTTGATATTATGAAAACAAAAGTTGGATCATTGCATTTATTTATTTGGAGCAAACACAAACATATTTCTCAGTCTCCACAGTGAGATCTGGCTGTGGGATAGTTAAGAATATGTGCCAAGGTTTAGAGTTGTCTGTTTCTGAGATATCTGCTGCCAGTCCAACACAAAGTTAATTAATTTCATCTGAGGCACCTTAGGAACGGAGGGGTTTAGGCACCAACCTTATTATCTCCAATATGTGTCCTGCCACGCAGTTTGTGCCCATCTCTTTCTCCTCTTTCCCTGTAATCTCCCTACTGATGACAGTCATAAAAAAAAATATGCAAATAAACAATTCTTTGTAAAAGCAGTAGTCAAATTTCTCACCAAATGTAGGACAGATTTTAACCAAGTTTCCAGAAAATTAGCACAAAAATATTCCATAGAGCCTCAATCATCTACCATTATGTCAGTTAGCTTGTGGTACAAGGTCCGTTAATGTTACTGCTTGTAAAACTTCAAAAATTGCTCAATTTTCATTCAATCTCTCAGTGTGAACAAATCACCTCAGGAGACAAAATTGCACTATCCAGATTTGACCTGCAGTAGTCTTAATGCATCAAAACCAGTAAGTGTGTCCCCCCCATTGAGAGAGACACAGTGTACATTTACACACCAGGCTCAGCATATCTGCAGCTGATGACTTAATCCTTCCAACACACCTACGGAATTGATAATGTTGGTCTAATGTTAATTAATGTTCTGTGTTCCTCTGCACATCCAAAGGTCACACACACACACACACACACACACACACACACACACACACGGTCCAGGTTCAAACATTGGAATTCAGTGGAGCGAAGCAACCATCTAGATAAATCCTGAGCTCCATTTAAGCTAAAAAGAATCTAAAAATGTTTATTTGGAAGCTCAAGGTTTTATTCTTACCATAGTTTTTAGTTTTGCTACATAAATGTCCCAGGATGTTTGCTGCAGTGACATAATATCACACATGGTAATGATTTAAAGTTATTGAAACAGCCTCTTAAATCACTTAGTTAAATTGTTAAAAAAACACACTCATATGTCAGTACATATGGCTGTACATAACTAGAGTAAATGCCTTTTTCCGTTGAAGAGTTTAATTCACAGGAAATTAGCAGTTTTAAGGGTGAACATTTTATGAGTCAGCTCTTTTAGAATATGAACTGACTCCTAGCATGACCCACACAAAAAAGATTTTCAGGCCAAATGGCATGTGTGAAAATGGGCTCTGTTATACTACACTTCAGGCCTTTCATTGATGCACTTGCTCAAAATGCAAGAAAATTAATACATTTCTCGTTCACTCAGCAAGTACTATCCAAGAACTTTTACATCTGCCTGCTGCAGGTAGCAGCTTTAATCCCATTCACGATGTGATCTCCAGTACATCCAGTGTTTTCAAAGTGGCTTTTGTGTCATGACTTGGAGGCAGGTTTTCCATTACTTTTTCCTGTAACAAGTTCCATTTGACTGAATAATGAGAACATTCCCGCTGTCACTACCCATCTGGGTGTCACCCCGGCTTTGAGGAAGAATAGCCTTTGCTTAAAGTAAAAAAGAGGAAAACTTTGCACGGACAGCTGAAGTCATCTCATCTCAGTTCCATCTTAAAGGACACAGAACTGCTGCTTTTCATCTGTTTAATGGAGGAAATAAAGTCAGGCATTATCACCGCTGTAGACAGATTCAGTGGTGGAAAAGCCCATTTCTCTCTGAAAAGTCTCTCCTTAAGAACTGTTCGTACATCTGGCAGCTCACTGAGGACCAGAATGTGTTATTGCACTCTTTGTTTATTGGACTGATTAAGTTATGAAATCATGTAGAATCATTGTGTAGAGTGAACTTATGAGCTAACGTTTTCTTTATTTTTCTCTCTTGTTTTCCTCTGGCTGTCTCCCCTCCTTCCTGTGTCCCTTTTTTCCTCTCTCCTCTTGCTCTCTTTGTCCCCTTTTTGTAACTTTCTGTGTCTGCAGTCCACTCCACTCCACCTGGCAGCAGGATACAACAGGGTGAGGATAGTTCAGCTGTTACTACAACATGGAGCAGATGTTCATGCCAAGGACAAAGGGTACGTATAAATAAATTAAAATAAAAGTGAGTTTTAGAAAAGACAGAAAATGGAGAGAGGGGACTTTTGAATCAGCCAGACTTTTGACCTTTCGAAGAACTAAGTCTATTAAATTTCGGTGATAACAGTGATAGCAAGTCTGCTGGTTAACACATGAGTGACCTCTTTCAGTGCCTGGACCTCTTTCAGTTGATTGGATGAACACACCACTTGCATGGCTTTCAGTGGCTCTTTTCTAATTTTCAGACTGAGAAAACATGATGCATTATCCATCAGACTTGATTTCTGAATAATTTTGAGACAAAAAAAGGCCATGCAATTACTCCTCTGACTCATCAGATGCAAAATATGGGTATGAGCCTGCCATTTATCATTTTTTTCTGCAGGCATATTTCTCATCTTCTGCTATCTGCTTGCAATTATTACAAGGGCACCACTGCATCATCCTGGTCTTGGGCCATTCAAAATGATTGTGATTGGTTTCAAGAAATACAAACAAGTCAAAAGCATCTTTTCCTCTATAGCAGAATGGTAATTGATGCAGCCAGACCTTTCTCCAGCACCGACACGGCACTGCGGAGGTAGAGCTGGCTTTCAGAGACTATGCACTCACTGAGTCATCATTAATTTTGATTATAGGTTCGAGAGTTTCAAGGGTTGGCAAGTGTAGCTGCTATTTCAGACTGTTTCCATCTGTTGGCGTCAATTGATGTTATTTGAAACTAAAATTAAGCTCATAAGATTTAGGCAGGCAAATGTAAACCCTCTGATGTCACAGCATGAAGAGATAAGGTTCAATTAGAATTTCCCCCCTCAAAATATATCTGTGATATTATAAATTCTTAACCCATGCTTGCAGCATCACTGTCAGGAATGTGATGTCAATCTGTTGGTTTGATCCAAAATTAATTTTTTTCCAAAATTTTTTAAATGCAGTTTTTGTACAGTAGTTATGGTCTTAGATAATGAATTTACTGACCCTTTATCCTGCACCTCTATGTGATTGACTCAAGGGGTTTAGAGTGAACATCTCAGTAAAATTTGAAGGTTTTAATAATCTGGCGGTCCCTCAGCTTTCATCTAGCACAGATCTTATCTTATCCAGTATGTCTAATACATTTGTTTCTGACCAAACACCTGCAAATCTAGTGACAGTCCCATCGGCCTCAGTTATTATGTTATGTTTGTCACAAAATTTGCAATTAAACAAAAGTAAATGAAATATAAAGAAAAGGTAAAGAATGGGAATATTGAATTTTTGTATGGCAACAATATATATTTTTTGTTTGTTGAAATGCTGTTTTGTATTGTACTCTCTCAGTGGTCTGGTGCCTCTACATAATGCCTGCTCCTATGGACACTATGAGGTTACTGAGCTGTTGCTTAAGGTACACACACACTCATACACACAAACACACAAGCTAAATATTTACTTAGGCAGTGGCATTGACTCGTAATTAATATGATTAAATTTTAATAACAAGTTTTAACAAAGAAACTAGAAATAGAATCCAATCAGAATCAAGGTTTTCTTGATTTTGTTTTTTTATACATAACTGAACCAATATGTACCAGGCATTCACTTGTCTTGAGCTTTGTTTTTATGAACTGAATTCAAGGGAAATGCCTCCTGCCAATGTAAATTTTGCTCAGTTTCATCACATTTTCTTGCTATTACACTGTGCTTCCCTGCCATTCCTGTTTGATTTTTTTCTGTTTGTTTTGTGGTGTGTTCTCAGCATGGAGCCTGTGTGAATGCCATGGATCTGTGGCAGTTTACTCCTCTCCATGAAGCAGCGTCTAAAAACAGAGTGGAGGTCTGCTCTCTATTGCTGAGCCACGGGGCTGACCCGACCCTGCTCAACTGCCACAGCAAGAGCTCTGTGGACATGGCGCCCACTCCTGAGCTGAAGGAGAGACTCACATGTGAGTGTGGTGCTTCATTTAAATAAACTGCAGCTGCAGAGTATTGCACAGCTAAATGTGTCACGGCGCTGAATTAATGACTAGGTTGTTTTAGGAAGGGTGTATTTACAACAGTCATGTTTAAAGCCGTTGATTTGAATATATTTCAGCACTGAGACAGTTTCAGAGTTTGATCTCAATCTTTTAACTGTTGTTTTCTGGATCTGAAGTCAAGAAATTATGGGTTGGAAAAGAGACAAAGCCACAATTTCACGTGCTTGGTCTTGACTGGTGTTCATAGTCAAGTGTTGTTTTCTTCAAGTGAACTTGATTGTAAAAAAAACTACAAAAGAAGAGTGCAGAATGCTGGTCCTTTATGTTTAGGAACTGTTCAAAGAGAAAATAGGGTTTTCCTTCATAGCTTCCACAACCTTTAAGAGAAATGCGTCCCAGCCTTGCTTAGCTTGTAAAATACACAGAAAAGTATTAATTGCGGAAATACTGCATTGGCTAGTTATAAAACAAATCTGATTATGAGACAAAATTAATTGTCAACAATTTTATAATCTATTAATGTATCTCTTTTTTTTTTTTTATTTTAACATAATGCCAAAAAATGCTGGATGCACTCGGAAAAATTTGAACACTTTGAACACACAGTTCAATAATATTCTATGAAAGTAAACAAAGCGTGTTTTGTTTTCTGATTGCTGGTCAACAAAATAAATTATTAGAGTATGTAAACTTGAGGTTTTGGGAACTGTTTCACTGTTTTTGAACATCATATGGATCAAACAATTGATAGTTTACTAAAAAAAATTGATAGATTGATTCATGATGAAATAATTACTAGTTGCAGCCCTACAATTAGCAATTTTTCCTTTGAATGCCTCATCATGACTTTCTGTGACACCAGTTATTCTTAGCTGCTCAATAGATGATTTGGTGTCTGTTTCTCTTCTGCAGTAAAGATGTCTGCAGACTCTTTCAGTCATTTTCACTTGTCAGGAACTCATTTCTTCTCTGGCAGGGAAACTCTCAGACTGTCAGAAACTCCTTAAGGTTAAACCTGGGCAGCACTTATAGGGCTCACTAACTCTAAAAAATGCCCCATAAATGGACTTGACGAAACTCTCTGGCTGAGCACCATCAAAACTGTACACAACTCTGTGGAACCCTTCAAATTCACACTTAAGAGTGAAGGGTACTACTGCATATGGGATATGAAAAAGCCGTCTGTGGCTCCAAAGGGAGCTGTGCAAAATTCGATAAATTGCCAAGTGACTCAAGTGATGTCACTTGAGTCAGCGTCAGTTTTGCCTGAAGATTGAAGTTTGAAAATGAAGTAAATCTTGAAGTGTGGAGTTCAAAAGATGGGAACTTACCAAACCTCTATAACCCACTTCCCATCTCTGCTTGAGGCTAGCAGCTTGTGGCTGCGTTTGCTGCTGCTAGCACATGCACTAAAAATCTCTCACTAAACTGTCAGTGATCTTTTTGTATGGTGGGTAACAATGAGGAAGGATATGTGTGATGTAAAGGAAAATATCTCAGGTTCTTCTGCATCAATAACAATCCTTGTTTTTAAATTGCCCAACATTGAATCATCATATTGTAGTATCTGGTGTGGTGAATATGTAAGTGCCCTAAAAATTTAAATGATTCCCACTTTTTAGAACATAATTTCCAGAATAACAAAATAATATAATATTGAAGCTCCTAAAATCACAGTTATCCTGAGTAACAGATTAAAAAAACTGCTTGTACCTAAGGTTTTAAGTTAACACCTGTTGGAAGTGAACTGTACATACACACTTTGAAGTGCCTTAAGAAGGAAAGCAGAGCACAATTGTCGATGACAATTATATAAATGTGAGCAGACACATACAGTTCTTGCCTTTGAATTTCTTTCATTGTTTAGTATTTCAAGCAGTGCACCTCCTTCTCAGGATGTGAAAGTCCAAACCTTTTTCATAAACTTTTCACTCCAAAATATCCTTGAACAACTATGCATTGACACCATTGTTATTTCAAGTTAAGTCAGATGTGTAGTTACTTATGTCGGAATTACTTACACTTTTCTCAACTGTTGCCTTTAAAAATACTGTAAAAACCCCACAAACTCGAGCATGTGTTTCATAACAGAGCGTATTCTAGATGTATGATATTAAGTCAATTAAACAGAAAGGGCACTACAAATAAACCCGTCCAGCAGTCCCTACATGTCTGCAGCCACCACAGAGTCGAATCAGACAAGTCTTTGTCTCAGAGAGCTCTCTGCATCTCTTTGATAGTTAATTATTGAATCAGCTCTCAAGTTTGTGTACTTGTTGCTCCATCTTTGTAATGAGGTGGATCAAAACACAAATCAAATGCCAACTGAATCATAAGCCATCTCAAGTTTGTGTACTGCTGCAGGACAATTGCTCCTGTTTGTTGTTTGTTGTTTGATGAGGGCTTGTTTTTGAACGAGCGTCTCAATGGGACAATTGCTGCACTAACAAGACTCGTCACAGAAATAATGATCTAAATGTGAGGGATTTTCATTTTCAAAATCGGACTTTTCCCCATTGTGTTCTTTGGACTTATTTTAAATATCTACCATGCACTTCTAATGGGGGGACATGACCTAGGAGTTTCCTGTCTAACTGGACAATAGCCCAGAACAGAGAGTGTGTTTGGTGTAGGTTAAGATTGATATACAATAAAAAGAGGAAAAGCTAAAAGGTTAAAAAAATATGACCAGTGGCGCCTGTGAAAAGGACTTGAGATTTTTTTTTTTTTCCTGTTAAATCTTTAAAACCCTGACATTAAGACTTCCGTTGTTTTGAATGGAAGTAGTTCAGGGCAATTGGTTTTAAACAAGCGAGCTAGCCAAGTATAATATTAGAAGTAATGGTTAGTCATTTTGGAGAATAGCGTAATTGCTTTGTTGCCGAGTGTTGCCGTCTCTGTGACATTACCAGGAAACCAGTGGATGGTCCCGGAAGCCACAGCAACCGACCTAGAAATATATTTAGCACACAACCCTCAGTAAAACCACGAGTCTTCTTTTTTGCAATTTTTTGTACAAAAAAAAAAATTTGAGACATGACACGGCAAGCTAGCGGTTTCCCCTCGAGTCTAGTGTTTATGCTAAGCTATGCTAACCCTCTCCTGGCTTTAGCTTCATATGTATCCCACAGATATAAGATTGCTGTCAGTCTTTAATTATCAACATTTAGTTTTGCATGTGACAGTGAGTTAACAGCCTGCTGATGAAATACATAAATCAAGAACACACAATCATAGACCTTGTATTTGATGGCTGTTCAGCAACTGCTTGTCAATCCTCAAATGCCTCGGAGTGTCATTTAATGCAATAACAGCAACTTATAAATCAGATAAGATGTTCACTATAATTTCCTATCACAGTACATTTTCAGGCACTTGACACGAAAGCAGCTGTAAGTGAGAAGAGGCAATCAATCAAACACCTTGCGTAATTGGAAGTACTTGGCAATGATGTTAAATGCAAGCAATTTTTAGAACATTCATCAAAGACCCACTAAACTACCAGTAATTGTTTCATTATCCTTGGAAAGCTTAAGTATACTCAGAACAAACCTTTTGGTATTTTTGTAAAACTCAAACTCTCTGTACATGCAAACCTCACTCTGTTTCTGTAAAACAAAACAATGTTCATAGACTCTTACGTTTTAAAAAATTGTGAATACTTTCTCCTCTTCAGACATCTAAAGATCCTTCAAATAAAACAATCAGAGAATGAAATATTGCTTTGGATGATCTTTGCTACCTTTCGTGTCTAAGTTTTTGCTGTGATTACGACTCCAAGTAGATGATTCTTCATTTTAAGGGGTCACAAACGGCAATGTGGTGGACTAATAAGGATGAAAAATGACTTCAAGTTTCTTTTTATAAAAATAAACTGCACAGGCTACTTGATTTTTCTCTCTCTTGTCCACGTTCCCCTGAAGATGTGACTCCTTTGTGACTCTCATACCATTTGTCTAAATGTCTGATTATAAATGCATGAATGCTGTTGCTCAGTCCGTAAATGGACTTGAACAGACTCCTTTTATGCAGCCTGAAATGCTTCTGAAGCAAAATTGTTTGTTGTTTGTAATTTTGAGTCCTCGGGGGGATAATCACTTGTTTCCGCTCCAACTCCAGCACACAGACTGTTGCATCATAAGTTATTAGCTGGCTGGTAAAAACTTTGAAGTAATATGTCTGAAGTTTCCAGTGATGTGGAACACAGAGAATATATTGTATTGTCATGGCTGGGTGAGGACCTAGTAAATCCAGTTTTGGTCACATTTTTTTCATTTTAGTTGAAATGTCAGATTCTCCCCTGTGGGTTTAAATACTTATATAACTTTTCGGTTTATAAGAATCCTGTCAAGATAAACTCGAAATTTTCTTAAATTGAAGCAAAAGCTGTTTACTCTGTTCCTGACATGTTGACATTTTGTGTGTCTGTGTGTTCAGATGAGTTTAAGGGCCACTCGCTGCTTCAAGCTGCTCGGGAAGCCGACATGGCCAAAGCTAAGAAGACCCTGGCGCTGGAGATCATCAACTTCAAACACCCTCACACACATGAGACTGCACTGGTGAGATACACACTCAGGAATTACCATACTCACAGATTCCTACACTGCTGCATAGGTGTTAGTCTGAGATTTTTGTTTGTTTGTGTGTGTCAGCACTGTGCAGTAGCATCCCCGCACCCGAAGAGGAAACAGGTGACGGAGCTGCTGTTGAGGAAAGGCGCCAACGTAAATGAGAAGAATAAAGAGTGAGTACTGTTGTTGTCTGTTCAATACAAAGTGAGATCTTTGTTGTATTTGTATGCAAACTGTAAACAAATTGACATCAGTAATTTCGAAATGAAGCTGCTAAAAAGATAACCTGATGCGCCAGATGGTTTGTTACACTGAACCATCTGCTGGTCTGCCGTCCTTTGAAAGTGTTTGGAAAAAGGCAGACACTTTGAAAAAATACAGGGCAGGTGCCACTCATCAAATTACATGAAGGCTAAATGGGAAAAAACAATTAGGAACTGTTGTTGCCCCAGAGAAATGGACAAATATAATATAATCACCACTCAAATTACTAACACAGCCCCACAACTGTGGAGGGACTTTTCTCACCCTGTTTTTCAACCCTTGTGGGAAGGTGTTCAAAGCACTATTAGAAAAATCCTATGTTATGTTATAGCCTAAACATGTATACTTTGATAAATTATATGCAACTCCATTTCTCTTTTTTATATAGTGTATTTTCTAATGGTCTACCTATTTATTTCATCGGTACTGTTTGCATAACGTCTTGAAAAAATTAAGCATAAAAATCAAAATAACACAATGCAGGTGATTGGACGGATCACCTCCTATTTCAGCTACCTCAACTAATCAGATCAACAAACAATATAACATAATATAAAAGTGCTACACCAGAGCAAATTGATAAACTTCTCTGATAAACTGATAAAGAGCCACCAGTTTGATTTTTCACTCCTGCTGGTCGTCACACATGAGGTACAGGCACATAACAGCCATAGTTCCTCATAGGATGCTGATTGGTGTAAAGCTCTGTGGTTTGGACACAAATGCATAGCTTGAAGCCTGACAAGATGGATTTGTGATACTTAATGATTACATGTTCTTGCAAATCCGGCTTCCTTGCAAGGAGAGACAATAGATGATGTTTTTCCCGAACAATCAATAGGAGCACAAGAGTTTGTCACAATTCTTGGCATGTCTGTGACTCTTTTTTTGTTTGTTTTGAAATAAAATCTAAAAAACAAAGCCATACAATAAATAAAATTGTTTTTAACAATTTAAAAAAAAATTAAAACAAAAAAACAGCACAAATAAACCAATCAAGCACTCACCTTTATCTCCTCCCTTTCTGCCTCCCTCTTTGTAGTTTCATGACTCCTCTTCATGTGGCAGCAGAACGTGCTCATAATGACATAATGGAGGTGCTACAGAAACATGGTGCCAAGGTAAACACACGGTATTTTTTTTTTCTGTTCACGTCGTCATATCTTCGTTCTCATCTACATCCAGTAATCTGTGCATGTATCTCTCTGCTTCTGTCTTAATCCCTTTTAAAGATATGCAAACAGTCTGCATCCAAATGTAATGCAAACATGATTGGAAATAAATCTTTCTGTTTGTACATTCATCTGTTTATTCACTCATGCATGTAGATTAATGTCACCAATGTTTTTTGTTTTGTCTGTTTTGTTATTTTTCTGTCATCCACATGTACAATCAAAAGTGTTTGCCATACAATATTGAGCCACAGTGGGTTTAATGCAGCTGTTCTGCACTGATCAACAGAAAAAGACCATTTTAATGTCAGAGTCATTTAAATGCAGTAAATGTTTGTGCGATCTAAAATATCAGTGTCAGACATCAGTGTTTTTGTTTGTGCTGTACATACTGAGTGAAATTCAGTGTGAAAGGGGCAATGATGTTTACACATTAACAGAACAGTGGACCAGAATGCAATGCAGCAACACAATCCTGGGCTTTTAGTAAAAGTGGTGGCTCTTTATGTTTCCAATACAGGAAAAAATGTGTCCTCTTGCTCTTACTGTTACTGACACATATGAGTGCATGTTACGCACATAGTAAGCCTCTAAATTTACGTGAGAACAAAGGGACAAATGTGAACAAAGTCATGAGACCAACTAAAATTTCTGTAGCTAATGTGGTTTCAGATGTTCTCCTTGTAACCACACATGAACTGATTGTAAACTAACTGCAAAACCATGAAATTGGGATGTTGTGCAAAACACAAATAAAACAGAATGAATGAATTTGATTATTCTTTTAGACATATACTCAATTTAAAACAGTACAAAGACAATATATTAAATGTTTTACCTCATCAACCTCATTAAAGTATTTAAGTGGATGCCAGCAAGTCCCAACCTGTTGAAAATGTAAATCCCAGCAGGGCCAATGAAAGACTGGGAACGCTGTAGAATACTCACCTGTGCAGCGTTTCATGATATGGTTTATTAAGAACAATAAAATAACTGCAGATCCTTTCAGATCTTGTAACACAGAGGCGTTTGTGTTGGCAGGTTAACGCCCTCGACACGCTGGGTCAGACAGCGTTACACCGCGCAGCGCTGGCTGGCCACCTTCAGACCTGCAGGCTGTTGCTAGGATACGGAGCGGACGCCTCGCTGGTGTCACTGCAGGGCTTCACTGCTGCTCAAATGGGAAATGAAGCCGTTCAGCAAATACTCAATGGTAGGCCGCCCCTTGTATTTGTGTGGGCGGGTGGGTGTGCAGATGTGTAGGTGCTGTGTTTTGGTTGCTATGCAGCAGCTAGCAACAGCAGGATTAATGGGAAATGATTTTAAAAGGTCACTGTTGATAGTTTTAGACTGAAGGTGTCGATTCAACCAACCAATCAACAAAAAGCCTTATATTATGACTGCTGTGCCAAACATTGTCAGGATTAATACAAAAACTATTGTTATATTTATTGCTGTTAAGGCAAATCTGGTCATCAGCTAATTGTACTTGCAAACTTGTGCAAAAATCTGGCAGTGCATGTTGTTTTTCTATTTTCATGACCCTAAACTGAGCCTCTTACAGCTTTTAAATGGAGCCAGCCATGTTGCGCCACAATACTTCTACTGTAGCTTCTTATGAACAAACTAAGAACCTGCTCTAGAGGTCCTATCATGTTTTTTACAAGTTAACTCGGTAACTCAACCTCACTGCTAGATACCACTGATTCCTACACCCTGGACCTTTGAGCACAAGAACTGTCGAGGAACCTCCAGCATGTTTGCCCAGCCTGATAAATTGCCAAACTTAGTTTTTATGTTCTTTTAGTTAAAACCACAGCAATCGTTCTAATCATTAAGAGAAGAGTTCACATCCAAACAAATAGTTGTCACTTAAATACATCAGACAGTTGTATATTCTTCTGTCAGCTGATGCATCGTTCCCTCCTGTCAGTTATTTTCAAGGTGCAAATCACAAAGCTAGTTGTAGAAATTTTTAGAACATTTTTCACAGAAAGTGTAGTTTTTTTAAGTTTAACATTTTTCATGCAAAGATGTCCGCCCTTAAAAATGTCTGATGGTGAATGTGTGTGTTTTTGTGTTTGTGTGTGTGTGTGTCTAAAATAAATTCAAAGTCCTCTGTTCCATCGCTGTGGTTCAGAACCACATCCCACGCAGCAGTGACATCCTGAAAATGTCACCCTCTCTCTCTACACCTCCACCTTTTCTTTACAGAGGAAAAAAAAGACTGTCTCAATTATTTGAAGCTTTTACTTCATGTTTGTTCAAAACGAATTTAATGAATGTAAATCCAATGTTCTTCTGTCTGTGCTTTGTAGAAAACATCCCAGTGAGAAACTCAGATGTGGACTTCAGACTTCTGGAAGCTGCTAAAGCCGGAGACCTGGACACTGTCAAGGTACTACAGTTGCAACCCACCCCACCCCCACCTGGACAGTTTTTATTGCATACACAAATAATATGCCTTAAAAGTCAGTAGGGTAAATACACTGTATGAATATACATATGTATAATTGGTTACAGTGTATGTATAAATTCTTAAAAGCTTTATGTCCAAAATCACTGCAAGTGTAAAAATAATCAACTTGCTATATTAAAAGCAGACCACAGTCAAATGTAGTATGAGTGTTGAACAGCTAAATGATCGAAAAGAGGCATTCTAGTCTCCTGAAAGCAATAGATTTTGATCTCATGTGAAAAATGGAAATGAACATGGAAGAAAAGAACATGACCTCAGCAGCCTCAGTATGTGTAATGACACCAGTCCTGGGAAATAATTAGCACTGAGGAAGCAGAAATCTTTTAAAGTGCTTCATTATGGTTTTGGAAATAATGTGAGATCCTGTCTAGAAAAGTGTGTGTGTGAAACTCGATCAGATGCAAGACTGAACATGGACTGAATTTTAAACCCTAAAGTCACCCAAGGTGACACTTCTCTGGTTACAGTACTGATGCACTTATTCAAAAACATATATATATATATATGAGTTTATTGTCCTTATATTGATTATAATGTTGTTTTATAAGCAATAAAAGGTCTTTCAGAAAGGATGAAGTGTAGCAGTGATACACAATACAAAGCGGCAGACTGTAGATGGGCTTAACACTTGTATTATGTTGATTTTACAGGGACTCCTTAAAATTGTGGCACAAATAATCTTTCCCATCAACCCAGATTCTTGTTTTTTGGGTAATCGAAGACGGAAGCAAATGTTCTGACCTTTGTGAGTGCTCTTGTTGCTCTAAATGGAGTCCTGGACGAACTGATTTCTGTTAAATGTCAGGTGGATATCAAATGTTCTCTGTTTATCTCTTTGTATTATTGTCCACATTGATTCCAGTAGAACTGCAAACATTTGGTCTCGTTAAAGGGCGGATTTCAGAAAAACAGGCTCTTTGCAACGCCTCTGTTAGCAGTGTGATTTGCACTGGGCCCACTCGTGTTAAAAAAAAATTGTCGGCACTCATGATGCACTGTAATATGCCTCGGATAAAACCACCCACCAAATGTCAGGACCTGGGAAGAATCACTGAAGAATTTGACAGAAGTATTTGGTTTGGAGTGAAAATCTGCGTCTGTCTGAGGAGACAGACAGTAACGGGGTTATCCAGATGAAGAGGGTCTGTCTGTGTCTCAAGTGTGATGCTTTGGCAGGTTGGCAGAGGATTGTAGCAGAGCAGAAGATGAGCTCTGGTCTGGCTTCCTGTCAGGCTCTTTTACCTGATGTGCAAACACACACACAGACAGACTGGGGTTAACAGCTAGCAGAGCTACTGATTGACGTTTTAAGAAAAAAATAACACTTTGCACTGTTCCTGGGCTGATTCCTGTCATCTGCTCAGATGATGAGGAGCTGAACTGTCAGACTGTGACTTTTAGAAAGATGGTGACCCATGACGACAGGTCAGAGAAAGACAGATTGTCATTTAGAAGCTCTTGATATATGGTTCAAAGCAGTAAATACTGAATGATGTTCTAAATCCTGAGGACTTATCTCTTAAGGACTTTATTTCATGTTCCAAATTTTTGGAATATTGTGAAAAACCCTATTATAACTCTAAGATGACTGCCGAAGATGAATTGAAAAGTTGATATAAATTCTTCATATATCCTGGTTTGTCCGACCATCAGGCCAAAACCAAACAATGCTCAGGTTGCTGTCATATATGTCAAAAAAATTCTCACTTTTGAGAAGCTGAAACAAACAAAAGTTTTGCATCTTCTATTTATAAAATTACTTAATCAGTTATCACATTATGAAGGTACTTAAAATTGAGTGTCAGCCTGTCAACTAGACAATTTATGAATTTAATATCTAATTAATAATCATTATATCTTATATTGTTGACTAAATGTTAATTATATATTGCAGCTCCACACTGGTTTCTCCGCTATGTATAAGGTCCTATTCTCTCTTTGTGAAAATGAAAAAACACAGCTGCACATGGTGTTCTTGTCCTGTCAGCTCATATTGAATATTTTAGTAACAAACATTCAAAACCTCCGGCAAAAACTGGAATTGATCCATGAAATAACCTCATGTCAACCAGGCCACATGCCACCGTTCCTGCCGTTTTGATTCGTGTGAAACCTAATGTCCTGAAGTTTAATCGTGCCCGCCAGCCTCAATCAAAACTAATTACAGCATTTTCTTTGTATGCAGAATTTAAATCCTTCCTCGCCCCGGTGCAGGCTGCAGTTCCTGGAAACACAGCTTTCATAAACAGGAGCTGCACTGCAGTTGAAGTGAAAGATAATGGCTTAAGATTGAGGATTAGGTCTGCCAGCAGGATGTTTCATTTTCCTTCCAGTAAAACAGCTTCCCAGACAGTGGTGGAAGTAAACTTTAAATAAATTCCCCACTGTGTCTCCTTTTAGTTCTGGGCTAAGGTGTAATTGAGTCTGAAATAACAGAAAAGTAGCGCTTTTATTTTCTGAGAGCAGCAGGCCAGCAGGTGTCTGCCTCAGTTCTGCAGACGATCTTTTTTTTCTGAACATCAGTTAATACTGTAGCCTGGCTCCCTAACACCCATTTTTTTTCTTCATATTTCATTTCACAGATGCATTTTTATCATAAACCGTGATAGGTGGGTAGAGGAACAGTGTTTTTCTTCTCTCTATGTTTGTTTATCTTTCTTCCCGCGTGTCAGACGCACCGTTAATCTTTTTTGATGTTGGTTTTGGTTCGTTGGCTTCATTTTTAAGGGAATCAGGGGATGATGTTAACTTTTGGATCAGGGTGATACATCACCCCTTCACAAGATTTTTCCACTGTTTTATCTGTTCTATCAGCTGGTTTCCTTTGAGATAAACATATTGATATTTTTTGTCAGTAGATGGCCACTTTAAAGATGACATAGTTTTGAGAGTCTAGAGTCCTGCTACCAGCTTTAACTAGCATAAATGGCTGTTCCGACTTTGACGGTAATCCATCAAACAGATGTTTAAATATTTCAATGTTATCTAATGTGTCTAAATAACTAAATTAAAATAGCCATTAATTTTGTCTAGGTAGGTATTAAGTATGTAACATGATCAAAAAAATGCCATCATAAGCAAAGAACAGTAACACCAGCTCATAAAACAAAGACTCAATCTGCCAAATTTAAGACAGAACAGATGAATGTTGTCTGATCATATCTGTATGTAATTTACATTGAATTTTTCCCTTAGTTCATCAGAGAAAATGTGCCTATTTTCCCTGCCGGTCGCTTTTTTCTTTTCTTAATTTTTACATCTTGATTATTTATAACACCTGCTCTTCCATCTTCAGTAAGAAAACGCTGTTATTGCTCTTGAATATTACAAAAACCGCCACATTATAATGATGAAAAACCTCCTCAATCTAACATTAAGATCAAATTTTTTTTCCCTGAGAGCAACTTTGTCTTTTTACAGCTAAGTAATAGAAACGATAATGAAAATTTATCTTGATTGCAGTTACTCCATGATTGGTTATGCAGCCTTGGAGAATATCTGCACGGCTCTTTAGTGGATCATCTCGTCAATTTGAAGACAGATTTTTTATTTTCTACCTTTCCTCTTTGCCTCTCTCTCTGTCTCCTTCCAGTCGTTGTGCACGGCTCAGAATGTGAATTGCAGAGACCTGGAGGGACGGCACTCCACCCCCCTTCACTTTGCTGCTGGCTACAACAGAGTGTCAGTGGTGGAGTACCTGCTGCACCACGGGGCTGACGTGCATGCCAAGGACAAAGGGTAGGATTTAATTTGTGGCTAACATAAAATTAAACATTTACAGAGAGAGTTTGGCCACTTTTGATAAATGATACATGATGAATTGGGTAGTCAGTCAGCATAGTTCATGAAGGCATGAATATAATAATGGGTGGGTGTAACTGTTGTCTTCTCCTCACAGTGGTCTGGTCCCCCTCCATAACGCCTGTTCGTACGGTCACTACGAGGTGGCCGAGCTGCTGGTCAGACACGGAGCCTCCGTAAACGTGGCCGACTTGTGGAAGTTCACGCCGCTCCACGAAGCCGCCGCGAAGGGCAAATACGAGATCTGCAAACTGCTGCTCAAGGTTAGACCAGCATTTCTCTCCCTTAACACAGAACTAACTTCCAGCATCAGGAATGCATATAAATTCATGTTTAAGCATGGGCAGCCTCAGGAGCAATCAGCTCCTGATAAATCGCAGTGGTAGCTACTGCCATGAAAATCAGACTAGTGCTGCATATTTAAAGCTGCATGAGACGAGTCTTTAAATAAATATAGACCTGTCTTATCAGTCTTCATAGTTGTTTGAAGAAGAGCGGCTTCACCTTTCCTCCTATAGTTTTGGATTGTTAAGTAGATGTCTCAGTAGGCTCTGTGCATGTTTTACAGTTTTCTGACATTTAATCAACTGAATAAAGAATCAGCGGTTAAATAGTTTTTAGCTGCAGGCTTAATAAATTCTGTTTCTAAACCACAGTGAGGAGGGGGCCAGAGAAAGCTGGCCCCAATGGTGTCACATGTTTTTCCTCCGCTGTCTGTTTGGCTCCCTCGGTATAAAACATCACACCAGCCACATTTGCAAACATTAGCATGCCGTTTGCAATTACAATACAGGACTTCTGAGTGTGCTGGAGTCTGCTGGATTCAAACATTTGAATTCTGCAGCCGTTTTCATGGTGCAGCCTTAACGCCCTGTAAACACACTGCATCCTCTGCTACATGCAGCTTCAGAGGAGAGTTTTAAAACGGGCATGACAGAGTGTCAGAGAGACTGAAAAATCCAATCTTCTCTTTAATGCAAAAAGCTGGTGACAAAATATCATCTGTCACTAATAAAATAAAAGACATCTGGTGTTCTGTGTGCCCTGTGTGTGTGTGCGTGTGTGTGTGTGTGTGTGTGTGTGAATAATGTGTGTTAGTCTGTGTGTACAAATCAACTGTATAGGTAGTTCTTTAAATTGGCCTATCAGAGGCAAGCACTAAGAAGTTTGTCTCACTGTGCTCTCTGGAAGTTTTTTTTTAAGCCCAGTCAGGATCAAATCTAACCAGTCAGACTGCAAGGCTGAAAAAATCTGCTGGGAGATGCCTTATTGTCACATCTCGTCAATCTAAATGAGTCCTGTGAAATGTTACAGGATCACAGCTGTACGTGTTTTTGTTTCTCCTATCATAATCACCTCCAGACAAGGCTCCATCACCGCTGTGTTGCTGCCATATGGCGCCTGATGAATTATTATTAGATCAGTGCTGTTGAATTTAATGCACATGAACACATACAGCAATCTGTGTCAGGTGCATTGAAGAATGTAACACAACCTTAAAATAAAATATGGAATACTGACAAAATCAAATATAAACAAAGCCAGAAATGCTAAAAACAAATGCTATTTTTATGTCAAGAAACAAGTAAGAGTGGTAAAAGATATTTACTTCTGGTCTGTTTAATATTGCAGTAAACCATTTTGCATCAGCTGTCATATACATACAGAGGAGAATCAGTGAGGTTGTGCAACCAGAGAACTTGTTGTGAGGCTGACAAGGTCGGCTTAGTGGCAACAGAGTGAAAGGGTGTCGGTGAGCTCACTGTGCATGTATTTGGTGCATGGTGAGATGCAGTTGATGAGATGACATTTATGGTTGGTTGGTTGGAGCAGGCAGTGGCTGGGCAGTGTGAAGGTAGCTGACAACTCTCAGGGGAAAAAAAGCAGGTTCTTTGTCTGTCTGTGTGGCTGTACAGAGGACTTGTGCTGTTCTGCATGTTTAATAAAATGTAAAAAAAAACACAAATAGAAATGATGGAATTCCTAAAAGAAGCCAAAATGTTGCAAAAACCTGTTTTTGTGCTTAGCTAAGGTGGAACAGTTCCTCTATTGATTAAAAACAAGATGCAACAAAGTGAAACAGAATCCAACGTGGTAAATAAATCCTGACTAAAAAAAAAAAACAGAAGCAGATAAAAAACATCAAGTGTGTGTGGAGTGCTGAAAAGACTGTCGTTCCTCAAATGCCACATTTCCATCATGTTTTCCACAGTGTTTTCCACAGCTTGAGGTTTGACTAACGCTCTTTTAATTACATCCCTTGGTTGTGTCTCCTTCTTCTCCTGCAGTGGTCTAATGGCACCTGACTGGAGAATTGGTGCAACAGTGTGGATGGAAACTTCACTAATTTGCATTTTATTTATAAGTTTTTTATGCAGCATTCGATTGCACTTTCCATCATATTTAGATGGAAAGCTGAACAATGTTAATTAAATATCACTGGGTTCTTGACTCTTGGTCAAAGCAATTAGATGTCACCTCTGATTCTTGACATCGTGTTGAGCAAAGATTTCAATATTTAAATAGAAAATATCATTCAGATTGATCTCTAATGGAAATAATAATTAGTTGCAGTCGACTGTCTGCAGTCGTGTGGTTTCCGCACCGTGCACTTTCCTGCTGTATGTCAGCATAGATTTATTGGAGTTCATTAGCATCTGTCGGGGAGAAGTGCTTTCTTCATTCTCTTCAAGTGAAGTCTTTGCTGTGCTTCTGTAGACTCTGTTTCCCAGAGTGCAGTCATGTGGAAACGGTGAGACGAGGACTCAGCCGTGTGTTGCTCGAGTGTTCAGGGTTGAGGATAAACAGGAACCATTTTTAAGCCTGACGATCTGTGGTCTGCTGGTACATAGTAGTTATTTGAAGCCTAAATTATGGTTCTTATAAAGGCTAGCTAACTAAACAAAAAATGAATGAAAATGCTGAGGTGAAATTGATTATTAGACAGTCTATTATGCAGTATTTGTGAAAAGCAGGTAAAAAACTATTACCCATTGACCCGAGTGCCCCGAAGGCAGACTGATATTGATCCATACCGGGGAAAAGAGAGGTTTTTTAAAACATTTTATGATTATGAGGGTGAGTGCTGAAGGGCAACAGTTGTTTAGACTCTTAACTGTTGATAGTTTTTGGCTGTGGAAAAATACAAATGTGTTGCAAAGAATAGCCTGAATAAATGAGTGGAAAAATATGGTTTAAAGAACACGAGGGTCACTGCAAGGTTGAATTGAACTCCCCCAGGAAATGTTAGTTATATCTTGACGCTTCTCACGATCAACATCGCCAAACTGCATGAGTTTCTTTCAGAGTTATTTCCCTACAGAAGAGTTCCAGACTTTGAAAATCTGTGTTAAATATAATTTTAAGTTAACTTGTGTCTTTAATTTGTATATGTAGTGTATAACTAGTGTATAACTAACTCAAGTGCAAACTTGAGTCAACGATCTGCAACAGTTAAATGTTAGCAATGCTCATGAACTCTTGTTCTGCTGCAATTGGTCAACACTGGACTTCAGCTTATGTCCAAAAACACCATCTGCCTCAGCAGCTTTGTTGAAGTCATCCAACATAACGCTCACTTCACTTAGTGGGAGTTTATAACAAGTAATTGTCTGGTGTAAGTCTTCAGTTCTTTTCTTTTCACATTGTATGGAGCAATTCTTTTGCTTTTGTTCTACCATAAAGCATATTCATTAATCTTTTGACCTTTATCTAAATCTCAAAGAATCATTAAGGGCATGTCTTCGTTCCCAGTAAAACTAAAGTTAAATATTGACTGTTGCACAAGTTTAATAAAGAGCTGATGAATGATGACATGTTGCCTTTGGAGGTTTATACCAGTGCCTGTCATTCCTCACTGTAAGATGTGGCCGCTCAACCTTTCATGAAGATGCAAGGATGTGTAGAAAAAGCTGTCACCAGTAATGAATCATATGGCAGAGTGATGGTCTGAGTCTAAAGGTTAAAGAGTGAAAGGGGAGGCGTGTCTACAGACAACATCACCATGATTTAAGACCCACAGAGGGACAGCCTCGATTTGTCATCTTCTGAATTAACATGTGAAAAGTAGTTCTGTTCCTGTCAGCGTCCAATTTTTTGTCAGAACTTCCTGATGAGTGTTTTAATGTGAAATTTAAACACAAGTTTTCTAACCAGATAACAGCATACAGTTTATTAAGGCTAGTTTGCATTTCAGATGCTTTAAAATGAAAACTTGCACCTTGTGATTTATTAGATACTCACTGAGTGTGCAGTATCAGCAGAGCAATGCAAAATTGTGACATCTGCATAAAGACGGACAACACAAGTTTCATAGAGAATGTCATATTTTTAATGTAATGGAATGTGAGACAGGATCCAGAATTGAACCTCGCAACACCTTCTCTGACAGTGGTAAAAATAAAATATCACCTTTTACAGAACTTAAAACTAACATCACCTCAGAGCATAGCTTGAGCAGCATTGTCATATACTTTCATTAAATACAAGGAGGGCAGCACCATGTTCCCCTCTGCCAACAGCAGGTTTGGATTGATTGATTTATCACAATTTTTATAGTGCCGTTCAGTGAAGGGAGCCCAGCCCACTTGGGCTCACAACACTATATACATAACAAAGAGCGTTAATAAGATAACCTAATGAG
Organism: Acanthurus leucopareius; assembly: GCA_029814765.1. NCBI lineage: Eukaryota > Metazoa > Chordata > Actinopteri > Acanthuriformes > Acanthuridae > Acanthurus > Acanthurus leucopareius. The sequence continues at coordinate 3,628,674 of JAQMCX010000025.1, forward strand.
AGTAGGAAAAAAAATTCCCCTGCAGTTCATGTCTAACATCAACGAGCCAAGTACAAACACAACCCTGCTGCACAAACCTCACAACTGAACTAAATGTACCTTTATCACATCAAACACAAAGCATCCTCTTACACAGTTGGTAGGCGTCTAACAAAAATTGGGGAAATTGAAAAATATCGTCTGCAAACAGAAAATGAAGTTTAACTTCATCTAACTTAGAAAGCAAATCAGGACAGTCTCTTTGTATGATTTGTTACCTAAGAAGTAGCATTTATTGTATTGTGTTAAGCTCTGAAACCAGATTGATGTGGACTTTGTACAAAATTTCTTGAAAGGAATCACTTAAACTGATTTATTAACACATGACTCTGGGACTCTGCAAAGACAGGACAGTTTAAAGACTTGCCTGTAGTTGTTAAGATCATTTTGTCACCAACCTCATGCTTTCCAGGACTGAAAGATAACACCAGTAGAAATGAGGAGATTAAATAAATATGTGATTTGTTCAGCAATAAGTGGGGCACAGAGCATAAGGGAGTAAGGGTCTGTCTTAGGGGTTGTTTCTCATGTCATTTTCCTTATCATTACGTATGCAGCAGCACATGAAATGTATTCCTCAACGTCTGTGTCTGTAACCTCGTGTGCCGATAAATCCCAGCCGGTGCTCTCCAAACAGTCCTGGAGTTCAGAGATACAGCAGCTCCCTCAGGCCGCACTCTAGCCCATCTGAAGGCTGCAATGAGAGGTCTGGAGGCAGAGGTTAGAAACGCAGGCAGAGGATCGATTGTTCAAGGTGGTGGGAAGGTTTGGCACTTTTCCACCGTTGTTGGAAAAAAAACCTCACACTTGTGAATTTCATTCGGATTTTAAGCCTGTGTTTGTGACTCCTGTGTACACATGGCAGTGCCCTCGAATCCCCTTTAGCACACAAACACACACACAAGTAACAGAGTGTTCCCGCACTTTGGTGTTAATCTGCTTTGGCCTCGGGGTGGAACAGTTCTCTGTTTTTTGAATAAACTATTCCAGGGTTCAGCAGTGGGTTTTCCTTTGTCTCCTCTGTTTGTTGTCAACTTCCTATTGTCCCTAATTCTGTGTAGGATTTGTGTTTGGAATAAAACTCTGCTGCTTTCGCTCCCAGTACTGTGATATTCTGCAGGGATCTTGTGAGACAGACAAAACGCCTATTAGCAGCTCCTTTGTTAGGACAGAAGTGCAGGAACATGGCGAATTTCTCCAGGATTACAGAAGAATCTGTCTTGTTAGCACTTGGCATGAAATGTGTGAACTTGCATGACTTGTGATCTTTGACTGGAATCATTATTGTCTGTCAATCGAGCCGTGTGACACCTTCTTCTTTAAAGTTCCTGTTGATGGAAAGTGAGCTTATGTAGGTGTACATTTTCTGTTTTATTCTTCATTTGGTTGCTTCAGTTTCATTTTCATCCTTTTAGTTTTTTTTTCCTTTACCCCCTTTCCCCTCTCCATGCTCATGAAGTTAAGTATATTTTCCTTCCCATAATAAGTCAGCAAAGAGAAACTAGTTACTGAGTACAAGTCGACTCTCTTCTGCATGCTGCTTCAGATGGGTTGAGATGGGAAAAAATCCACTTTTTGATCCCAAAGTTAAAGAAAATAAACCCTGAGTTCTCCTTCCATCTGTAAATGGATCCAGATTAGATCAGAATCCAGTGTTCATTCCTCCAGAAGCTCTGGTTTGCCCACAACTTTCTCACAGGATGGGCAGAGCTGTCTGCAGGCGTTTGGCGACCAGCTCCTCCCATCCGTCCCACGCAACTGTCACAACTCTGCGATATATACAATAGCCTAGGAATTTTTAATGTCAGTGTTATGAACAAAGCTTTAAACTATTCAGCTCAGCCTTCTAATATTCCTGAATGGAGAGTTAATCACAGTAAGTATGTAATTACATCAGCAGCAATGAAATAAAACAAACGTTAAAGTAAACTAGATAAAAAAAACACAATGTAGATCGATTCCAAAAAAAACTTGGTAAAAAGGGAGTGCAGCCATGAGCGATGCATAACGGACAGTTCCAGGCCATCAGTGGAGACTCAAGGGAGTGGTCCCACAGCATCAATTTTTAATGAGTCGATTTCAAACCTTACAATGAAATGACAAGTTAAACCATAAACTAGGAGACAGCTGAGCGATGAGAATGTCTGCTCTCAAGCCCCCCCTCACCACCACCATCTCCAGGGTATGTGGTGTTTTCCACTTCACTGGATGTCCCATCCTCACCTCTCTAGCTCCTTTTCGTCTCTTCCTCTCTTCTGCTCTCCGATGAATTACCTTCATCCACTTCTCGCTCGTCACTTGTCATCCTCTGTTCCTCGTCTGAGTGAAATGCTTTCACTGGGGTTTAAATGATGAGGGATTTTGCAGACTAACATTTTGAAAAATCAAATTTTACACTGTCTTTCAGTCTGCATTTTCATTACGAACACTGTCTATTATCCATCATAGATGTTAGCGTGCAGGCACAAACAGCAGATAAGCATTTATTTAACATATCCGGCTGTTTTTCTTTCTCCCTCCAACTTTCTTTCTCTGAAACACACAAGGAACAGACCTTAACTCCTCCATTTTTGGCCTCTTCTCTCTAGCATGGGGCAGATCCCACCAAGAAGAACCGAGATGGGAACACGCCTCTGGACCTGGTGAAGGATGGAGACACAGACATCCAGGACCTCCTGAGAGGAGATGCAGCGCTACTGGATGCTGCCAAGAAAGGCTGCCTGGCCAGGGTGCAGAAGTTATGTAGCCCCGACAACATAAACTGTCGGGATACGCAGGGACGCAACTCAACGCCTTTGCACCTCGCAGGTAACGTGCACTTAGAAGCACCCAGCAAAAAAAAGCCACACACTCACATTCACAGGCCATTTTAATTAGTAATCAGACTCACTTTTCAGTCACTTTAAAATAAAGCATAAGGCCAGAGGGATGTTTTTGCTGTTCGGCTGAAGTTTGCAGGATTTAAACAACTGTGATGGTATCTTTGCCGGTGCCAATCACTGTGGCTGCAGCATCCCAGAAACAGCCGACCTCCTGGGATTTTGGCTCAGCGCTGTGCCAAGAACAAGGCAATAAACACATCCAGACAGTTTAAGTCTTGAGGACAAAAAACACTTTGTTCATAGACTGGCAGGCTGGGACAAATTAGCAAGTTATCATTTATGTTTCATAACACCATTTTAAATAACTCTAATCATTGAGCATAAGGTTTAGCATGCGCTGAGATGGCAAGTCTGAAACCAAATTTAGTTTACTGGTCCGCTGCAGTAATTTAATTAAGACCCTTATGAGTTAATATTAGCATGAAATATGAGCTCCTAAATGTCACCACAAGACCAGTTCATATGATCATTGGTACAGGAATAGATTTATATGGTTCTATTATTAATATGATATCCAGTAAAAGAGAAGCTGGTCTAAGTTATCTCTAAATTATATTCATATTTGTTTAAATTGTACAGTTTTACATAGAGGCAGTTAGTTAGGATAAATAACTTGTCCAAACACAGTTACATGTGTGTTTCACAGTGAAAACATAGAAACAAAACAGAAATGGTAAAATTGATAGCAAAAAAAGGTAAATGAGATAAAAAAAGAAGATTTTTTTCCAATAAAAATGGTTCAAAAAAGGACATGGAGTGAATGGCGAAGAATGAAGTTCTGCTATAACAATGAAGACATTGTAAAAAGGCAGATGAAGTACGAGCTGAATAGCTTATGGGCCCAGACTAAGTGTTCCAGCACAGGGAACAGCAGGGAGACCCCAGCCTCAGCCAGTCAGACTGTGTTGTGACTCATGGGGATCAACATGTCTGAGTATAACTGAGAGCTTTACAGTTCCTTAACTTTAAATGACAGGATATTCAAATCAGTTCTGAAATGCAAAAAGAAGCAATGAGGGATAGGCTCTTCTCTTCCAGTCATTGTTTGGAGCTGGGCAGCAGCATTTGCTATAAGCCTGCCTCTGCAGCCTGAAAAAGGGTAATCACAGTTGTCAAATATCACTCCCAAGCTGTGCACACTGTCCTCCTCTTGAATGATAGATGACTCAGCTGCGACTAGACAAGAGTGGTGAAAGATGGTGTGCCAAATTAAAGGATCTGCGATTTAGATTGATTAAATTGTAAAAAGTTCTGAGCCAACCAGCTTTTACCACCACGTTTTATCTTTCCAAAAGAAAAGTTTGACATTCTGGGAAATGCATGATTTTTTCTCATTTGTCATGTTTCTGCAAAACTTCCGCCCACGGACAGGACGTGTTATTGATGTTAATGGATAACAGGATGGTTAAGAACACATTCTGTTTCCACATTAAAAAAAGACTGAAAATATGAACATTCATATATGAATAAAATCCTATTTTACCAATAGCTCAAAAGACCAGACAGTCATAGTCACTATATGTATTAAACTGGTGAATTTAGTGAATGGAAATGACCTTGGCTCTCCTGCAAACTTCATGAAATCTTTGTATCCTGACAGCAGAGGTACTGTAGGTTCTCAGAGATGCACCCAAGTACTCATTTATGTATTAATTTATTCATCTGTAATCACGATAACATCAACTTCAGAGATAACAAGAGATACATAAACCAAAAGATATATAAATACAGTACAAGAATGTCTTCAACCTTATCTTCATACAGAGGGTGAGTATTTAGATGCCATGCTTTTATCCTCATGCTCATCTCATATAATGAGCACAGACTCTGACATAAATAATTATAAATAATAATTAATGAAGATGACCTAGTAGGTACTTGTGTGTTCCAAACAATCTGCTTAAGGTTAAGTTGGGTTAAGGCCAGGTGTCTTAGTCTTAAAAAAAGTTTTTCCCCAGTGACAAATAATGTCATGAGCCAATGTCATGAGTGTCATCATAGTTTAAGGTAAATGCCCATCTGTCTGACTACTTATATATTTTCTGCAGTCTTTCTTCACATAATCCTCCTCTGGTGGGGGAAACTTATTAGCATTTGTCTCCTTCATTTTTTTGACTCGGTATTTATAAAGAATTTCTTGAGCAGACTTGCTTCCTTACACTGATAAAGTGTATCTTAATTAGAAAATGTTTTGCGGCATGACGGGCACTTTTAAAATTAAGAAACCGCTGGAAAACACTTTGAAGGTTTCGTGATTTTTCCCGAGATCTGACCACTTAGACACCCACACGCACACACTCTGCCGTCATGTACTTGCTTGTAAAAGAAAAAAGATGATTATACACTGTCACCCTGCAGCTGATGTAGGCTGACATGTCTCTCTGCCTCTCTCTCTCTCTCTTTATTTCCTCCTCTATCATTACCTGACTGCCTTTTTTGTCTCTCTTCTTTTCTCCCTTTATCTCTCATCTGTTGTCATCTTTTCCGTCCTGCTTTTCTCCACACCCCCATCCCCTCCACCGCTCTGTAGCCGGCTATAACAACTTGGAGGTAGCAGAGTATCTGTTGGAACATGGAGCCGATGTGAACGCACAGGACAAAGGAGGGCTGATACCTTTACACAATGCCGCTTCATACGGGGTAAAACGCACAGACACGTGCTTCACTCACACTGCAGATACAAGTTCAGTTCACAAGTTAATTATCTGTCTACACAATATGTAGCTTAACATTGCAAGTAAATGCAGCGACAAACAGTAAATTAAAACGTCACTTGACTGATTCACCATTAGCAACAGTTTTGTAAATCATTACATTTTTTCTATTTCAAAAAGTACAAATGCCAAAAGTTGACTGTCTCCAGCTGCTGAAATGATGATTACAGGTTTTTCTCTGAAAATAATTGAATTTTATCATTTTAATTAAATACCTTAGGGTTTGGGACTGTCTGTTAGACAAGACAAGCATTTTGATGCCATTATAAACACCACCAAAGAACAAAGCGATGGACATTTTTCACAGTTCTCCACCATCCTCCTCCATGCTAACGCTGCTAATTCTGCCTCATTTATCTCTGTTGAATGTAATTAAGTTCGCAACATTTATAAATTCTTATTTAAGGCTCTAAATTCATATCACATGTAGGATTAATGCGTCGGAAAGTGAATTTACAGCTTATGTCTTAGTGCTGACGCGGACTGAAAAAAACTGCAGCTCTTGCTTTTCAACAACCGAGTAAACGCCTGCAGACACCTTACATTCAGTTTGTAATTTTCCCCATTTAAATTATTATTATTATTATTATGATCATTATTACTACACTCGGGTTCTGTGAAGAAGTGCGTGTGTAGTTTTCCTTCATCTGCAGTCCTCTGTTGCCTCCCAGTCACACTTTCCTTACAGCTCAACAACATTCTATGACTGTAAGAGTCATGTAACACATGTTTGAATGAAAATTTGATGAGCTCTGCGTTTTGGAGACGCACACAGACTCTCTCACACACACACACACACACACACACACACACACACACACACACATACACACACACACTTCGGCATCCCTATTGAACCAACCTACATTGTGTTTGAAGCTAAGACAAGTGCTGCAGATAGATGGGGGAACAGAAGAGGAGAAGGAAAGAAAAGACAGAGAAAATAAGAATCATGCTGGAGTTAATAATTCACACCATTTCTGTTCCTGATAATCCCATGTAATACATTTCCTCTGATCATTATATTTATAGCTCTCATTCACCAGACTTCACACATTTGCTTTTGTGAAACACTTTTAATGCTGCTGTCTCCTTTTTCCCGTCTCACCACCTCCTCTCTGCTCCTCTTCTTTCTGCTCTCCTTTCTTATCTTTCTTACCCCTCCTCTCTGCTCATTTTACACCGTTCCTTTCCTGCTCTTTCATCTTCTGTCTTATTCTCTCTCTGTCCGTCTGTCATCCCCACCTCCTTCCTCTTCACCTCCACTCCTTCTGTGTCTAGCACGTGGACATAGCCGCCCTGCTAATCAAGTACAACACGTGCGTCAACGCCACAGACAAGTGGGCGTTCACGCCCCTACACGAAGCGGCCCAGAAGGGGCGGACCCAGCTCTGCGCCCTGCTATTGGCCCATGGAGCCGATCCCACCATGAAAAACCAGGAAGGGCAGACGCCGCTGGACTTGGCAACGGTGAGGCTTCAGAGCATTCATCCTCAGCATGTGTAATGAGTCAGCACAGAGCAGTATCATTAGCTCCAACTGATGTCTGGCTGGTTATGGTTATTTATTCAGACAGTGAAGAACCATGAAGAAAGATTTTCAGAAATACAGACGGCGGAGCAGGTAGCTTCCAAACTCCTTGCACCCTAATGAGGCTTCCTAATAAGCCTCCTGGTAGGGGTTCCTGTAAAGTGAAAGCAACATGGTGTGAGAGAATGAGCTGTGCGTGCAGTTTAAGATATCACATACATCATCCCACAATTCTAATACAGATTAGAAATTACAACGAAATGATGCTGATAGCTGTGTAGTTGTTGAACATGAAGAAGAAGCCATGTTATTAAGTTCAGTAAATGCAGTGAGTTCTGTGCAATAACTTAACTTTTGACACTCAAAATAAGCTCAACTTGGAACTGGTAGGAAACTCCCAAAATTAATCTAGCTGCTCCTGCAGAGTGCATTAAACAAGAACAGACTGACATCTTTATTCTTATATGAAAATCTTACATCTTCAATGTAATATTTGTATAGAATTGTGTTATTTTGGAACATTTACAGTCACAGGTTCATTTTGGGCTCACTTCTCAAACCACAGTCCCACAATTCATTAAGTAGATGGTAAGTAGATGACACATGCTGCTCTTCTTGGTTCTTATTTCAAGGAATTCATGCAAATTCTTTCACTTACAGATGAAAAGTTGAAGTCAGTTCATGAGACTCAGAGGTTCAGAGGCAGATGTGAGCTCATATTAGTAAACCTTTAAAAAAATGTTGCTGTTCAACACACTTTACTGCGTCTGCTCAGTCATGGCACATTAGCTGAGCATTTTATCCAAATGCTAAAAAATGTAGTTAAGCATGAAGCATTATTCAATACGTTTCTTTGTGCCCAAAGTAGCCCCAGCTTTATCTCTTGATTTAAAAGAAAGGGCTGTGTGTGTACTGAAATTTAAGATGTTTCGTAATTGGTTTTTAGTGACTCAGGGTCAGAGAGCATAATGACTAGCAGATAGAGAGTTCTTAAAAATATAATGACCATGAAACTTATTCAGGTCCTGATGTCTGGTCTCAGAAAATTTTGCAGGCGGCTTTTACTGAGATATGTGCGAAAGAAGAAAATACATCACGTCAACCACCAACTTGATGTGTGCAAATATAAATAAATGAAATGTCCATCTTCATCTCATCTCAAACGTCTGTTTGTCTGCTGCAGGCTGATGACATCAGAGCTCTGTTGATTGACGCCATGCCACCAGATGCCCTTCCAAGCTGTTTAAAACCGCAGGCCACTGTGGTGAGTACAAGTTTAGATGGAGGGCTAACGGCAAAAAACATAAGCTTGTGGAGGCTTCATTGTGTTTTCTGTAAGAAAGAACAGCTAATGTGCGAAAAAGGCTCAATTCAGTTCAGTTCAGCAGAAATCAGCTGACAGCATTTAAAATTTCAGTTTGAAGCTGAGCCCTGTAGGCACTGTCAGTAAGCACTGAAAGCAGCTGAATCATCAGTTAAAGTGCAAAAGATGAAAGCAGTTGAACTGTCATGTGAAAAATTAAAATGAAAGTTGAAATTTCAGTTGAGGCGTAAACAGTGAAAATAGTTGATATTTCAGTTGAAGTAGTTATGAAGTATGTGCAGTGTAAAAAGTGTTTGCCAGTTTAAAATGTCAAGTAAAACAACAAAATTTGACTTACTGGTCCTTTAAATCGAATCTTCTCTCTTCTGCTTTCAGGTGAGTGCAAGTGTGGTGAGTACAGGTGCAGCAGGGGGCGTGGTCATCTCTCCCTCTCCATCCCCGTCCTGCCTGTCTGCAGCCAGCAGCATCGACAACCTGACCACGCCCCTCAGCGATATCACAGTGGGTGGGGCCACTGGACCAGCAGATGGAGCCTCAGGGTCTGACAGGAAGGAGGGAGAAAGTACGTGCAAACACACAAGTTGTATCTAAAAAGCTTCCAGCTGGTTCCTCTGTCCGCAACAGTGTCATGGATGTTGTAAATGTAAACATGTGTAACAGCTGGAATTCTGCTAACATCACTGTTTCTCTGCAGCTTTGCTCGACATGACTATCAACCAATTTTTGAAGAGTCTAGGGCTGGAACACCTCCGAGACATCTTCCAGCGAGAACAGGTACTCCAACACATATTTTTATGTCTGGAGGAAGATGAAAGTGAAAGAAAACAGCAAAATATGTGAAGAACTGCAGAGTGAAAGTTGGAAAGAAAAAAAATAAAGAGGAAGGGCTTCAGATTGCAAGTCAAATATATTTAGGTCATATTTTGTAATGTAAATATCCTATTTTGCAGTCAGCGTTTTAAGCTTGTTGTTTATTTACATACTAGTTCAGCCCCATTTTAAACTTATTTAACAGTTTTCTTTTTCTTTGTCTTTGTTACATTTTAGTCCATTTTTAGCCGCTCTAGCAGCAGAACTCTAGGGATGATCATGTTTTCTTGTTTGTCCACCGCTTTGGTTCAGAAGGAGACTTATCAACGACAGATGGAATGTCATAAAATTGGTTCAGAGGTCTATGTTCCCTTCAGGATAAACTAAAATGACTTTTGTGATACCCTAACTTTTTATCTAAGCACATTAAAACTTTAATTTGTCCAACACTTTTATGGCTTATTATGGTAAGTTTTATGATGAAATACATACTCTTAAAAAAAAACCCTAATGAAATTCCCTTCAGTCTCAACCATAAATTGTGGATAGTGCTTATCAACAATTGCTACAAAAAAAGCTAAGCTGATGTTGTGATAGTGTTTAACATCCTTTTTGCCTTATGCATGTTAGCTTTGTAGCGCGCTGACATTAGCATTTAGCTGCTGTATCTAAGTTCAGCCTCACAGACACTGGCATGGCTTTAAACTCTTGATCTTTTTAAATGGTAATGCATAAAAAAATAACAATATTAAAAGACAGGAGGAGGACAGAGATGGACAGAGTGAGAGGCTTTAGGAGAAAGATGGAGAGAATAGAAAGACGAAGGGAGACAATGAGACAGATGTGGTGACTGAAAGAAGAGAAAACAGATGGAGAGAAAGACAGAAATAGAGGGTGAGATTGAAAGGTGACAGCGGGCAAAAAGCTGAGCATAGAAGGCAGTGTGGGAGCTATGTGGAGCATCAGTGTGCTTGTGTTTGTGTGTGTGTGTGAATGTGTGTGTGTGATGCATTTATTCTTGGTCTCCCTAAAGAAAAACAAGCTGTCATTAATATTCAGATGAAGAGTGAGATGGAGGTCAGCTGGGTGTTAATGGAGTCCATTTTTATTTTAGAACAACACGAACAAGGACTCAGAGTTACAACAAAGAAACTCACAGTGGCTCAATTGATTTTATGTCAGTTCATTCAATAAAGTGACAATTATGAAACCAAACCTTTGCTCATTAAAAATAAATTACAATATTGTGCTCAGAAGAAAAGGAACACAACCTGTTTTAGCTGTGAATCTTCCTGTTACTTTCATAAAGCTTCATTATTGACTTGCCCGTTGTTGTAGAAAAGAATTAGTGAAAAAAACCTTGTTAACAGAAGATCTGATCAAACAGCTATGAAAAAGTATTTAATTGGATTTTCCAGGTGGCCGATTGTTCCGACACTGATATTGAAATTGTCAGATTTTACAGATTTGTATTTTTACGATTAATTTAAAACAACATTAAATTGGTTGCAACCTTTGACTGTTTCTCTCTCTCAGAGCGCTCGTACAGGCTTTTGTAGACTTTTCTGTGTGGTGAAAACTTTTGACTCCAGACAGGTTTCAAATTTGAGTTTTACTTCTTTCTGCCTGGTGCCCGTCCTATTAAAATCCCAGCAGAAAATTGAGACCATGATGATTTACACCTCTGGCAGTGTTCAGGGGGTAAAAATTAGTGTTATGGAGCTAAGTTATCTTTCCAATATGAATCCCATCTCTGCTCTCCCTGAACAAACTCGCTAACTTCACCGTCATCAATCTGCATATGAATGGCTTGATTACTGACATTCACTCACTGACCTTTTCATCACGCCGCTTCCGTCTTTCTCTCATGAATATTTGACAGACCTATTGTCTCTGAAACACGTCTTTGATCACAAAACCTAGTATTAATTGCGTACAATTTTTCATAATTTGTCGTCATCTGACCTTCTGATGTCACCTTCGAACTGTAATGTATTTGTTGAAGTTATGCAAAGTTCTCCACTTAAATTCAGTGCAACATTTGAGTTAGTTGACATGTAAATTATAAGACCTCTGGCTGGAAAACTTATTGCACATTAAAAGTGTAAAATCTTAATTTCTTATAATTTATTTGCAATACACACGGCTTGAGCAGGACTATATATTTTTTTATCTTCTCTGAGCAGATTTCGCTGGATGTGCTGGCAGACATGGGTCACGAGGAGCTGAAGGAGATAGGAATCAACGCTTATGGTCACAGACACAAACTCATCAAGGGCATCGAGAGGCTGCTGGGAGGCCAGCAAGGTCAGGAAACACACACGCTCATGGGAACACGTGACAGCGTACATAACTGTTGCATATGCACATTTTTTTCTATGTAATGGCAAAGAACATTACGTGTCTCCTACAGTAGAATCATCATATTATCATTCCTACTCTTATGTAACACAATGGCTTCAAACTGTACTCCTTCACTGGACAAATAAGAGAACCAACAGCTCTTTGTTCTTCACATACTCACCATAATGACTGGGATCATGGCTCTTAAGGGGCAGTCAAATTTGAGGTTTTGAAAAAATGCAACATTGCTTCTCTTCACATGAGCTGTCATTGCAAATAACAACTTGTTTCAGACACTTTGAAAAGCCTTCCCACCACAGACATACTTTTTTTTTACTGCAAATAATTAAAGCACCAGGTGCAAGCAAAAACTTTTGTGAGTGAATGTTCCGAGTTACATCCCTTGATCGTCATCATTACCTGAGTTAGTGCCACTTCTCTCTGTTCCCCAAAATGAAGTTTAGTCCCTGGGAAGAAGCTTTAGGTTTGTAGGTTTCAGGCCCATGGTGAAATAGATAATGTACACTAGCTTTTCATATTTCAGTCTGAGAACATGGAGCCTTTGGCTGAATTTCTCTAATGTTTTCTCTAGCTAGACATATCGATAAGCACAGTCCAGCTCTCAACCTAAGGCAAGCAGCAGTGGTGAGCAGAGAACAAGAGCTGTTAATAAACACAGGGTTTTTAAGAGGAAGAAAAAAGGAGTAGATGTGCTTCCAGCCACTTTCCAGAGCTTTTCTTTGGTTTTTATGTAGCAAAACAATGTTAAACAAGATATTAATCATATAAGACATTTCTAAAGAAGGAATTTAAAACATAATGAGGTTTAAAGTCTTATCAGTTGTTTTCCTGAAGTATTAACATGCCTCAGTCTACAACAAATCCATCCATCGGTTGCACTGAGGTGGTTTTACTAAATGAATACATGACCTACAGGCCAGATACCTGAAAGGTCAGTGTCACCATTCATTCTGTGTTTAATTCATCCAGTGCCTGATCCATTATCAAAATGCGTGTTTGTGTTTGTGTTTGTGTGTGTGTGTGTGTGTGTGTGTAGGAGGAAACCCATACCTGACCTTCCACTGCTCCAGCCAGGGCACCATGCTGATCGACCTGGCACCCGACGACAAGGAGTTCCAGTCTGTGGAGGAGGAAGTAAGCCAACACATTAAACTTCACTTACACACAAACACTGACACCACACACACTTGGGTTCATACTGGCTATTTTTTACATCACTGCACCGCATGACTCTAGTAACAGTTCAGTCAAATTATTAAATGATTTCTCCAGGTGGGTTTTGAATACCGAATTTTCAGTTTGTCTTTCATTAGTTATTGCAACCTTTTGACAAAGATGCAGCACTCAGTACCAGAGACACCACATCAGTGTAACTGCTCCACTAACTGTATTTCTCTTGTAAATGAAAGCAGTAATTCAAAGAGACAGCAGATATCAGTCTGAATGGGTTTATAATTAATGAGGATCCGTCAAACGTTAACAGAAATTTTACAGGTGATTTAAACTGTAATTTTTTACTCAAGAACTTGAAAAAACGACGGATGTAAAGTCTCTCCAGGCTGTTTCTAAGTTAGAACTGTTAATGGAGGTGGACACTCAGTGTCCTTTGCACTTTTTTTTTCTGATTATGGAAACACTCCCAATGCTAATGCTGTCCAGGGAGCTGTGAGAATCACACCTTATGTTATTCACACTCACAAATGGAAACCGCATTTCATTAGCATCTCTTATCCCACACAACTCCAGTTTTAATTCTCCAAAGATTTGCATATGTGGATAATTTGGATTGTTTTCTGTCTTTTTATTTCCTCCTCAGCTGCAGAGCACCATCAGGGAGCACCGCGATGGAGGCAACGCAGGTGGAGTCTTCAGCCGGTATAACATCATTAAGGTGTGTACTCAACATACATACACAGACACACACACACACACACACACACACCACACACACAGCAGTTTTCTCTTGATGACCCCCATACAAAAACTTGAAATTAATGATTTTTTAACTCTAAATTTTGTGGCTTGTTTGACATTTACAATTAGGATTTGATTTGTATTTCACAGCACAAGTGACACACTTTTCTCTTTTATTTCACTCTCCATCGCTCCTTCTGCTCCTCCCTGCAACTCTACAGATTCAGAAGGTGGTGAACAAGAAGCTACGGGAGAGATACGCTCACAGGCAAAAGGAAATTGCAGACGAGAATCACAACCATCACAACGAGCGAATGCTCTTTCATGGTAATTTAATTTAATTGATATAGATATTGATACAGCAAGCTGGGTTTCCTCAAGTATTTTGTATTATTGTGTATTCCAACAATTTTTGTTGCCTTGCTTCCACTATTTGACTTTTTCAAGATTTTGTTTCTTGTTTATTGCTTTTTCCTCTTGATCAGCATTGGAACTTTGCTTATTGTCAAAAGCTTTTTAACTGCTGTGAAATATGGGAATATGGTAAAACAACCAAGCACCAGTATAGAGATAAGGTTATGATGTCACTTCCAGGCAAGGCTTTGATGCACTAGTCTCTGAAATGATGTCTGATTTGTTATTGTTTTAAACAGTTCATCTGAAAAACTGAATTGTATTCCTGTCGTTTACTTTCCTTCGCCTAAAGCAAATAGAAATGGTCTTATTCATAAATATGAAGATCAAAATGTAATCCCTTAAAGATTGTTGACCTATTGAAAGACGCTGTATGTGGATGAAAGCTGGGAGTAAATTCAAGTTTGGCTTCTCAGCTTTTGCAAAAAATCATGAATGATTTCTTATGTTCAACATTTAACAGAGAAATGCTAGTTGGGGAACCTTTATACTAAACAAACAAATAAATTTTACTTGTAGTGAGTTGCTGAAATTAATTCAGGGAGGCTCAGTCCGGTAAAACAGCAGTAGATACTTGTGTATCTCTTGCCAGACAGTCACAGGGTAAACAGGCTGTACATGGGGTGGGCTGTGTCACAGGCACCTCACCTTACAGATATCAGTGATGCTGAACTGAGTTGTTGTAATCACCCACTGTGGAGCTTCCCTGTACTTGGCCATGCACATCCCATGTCAGTTTATGATGTTTCCAGTCTGAATGCTTTTCTGCTGCTCCTCTGTTAGAGTTCCCGAGAACTTGGCACAGGCTCGTTCCTTCTTACACTTTCTGGAGAAATAAAGCCTTTCATAGCTTTCTTAACCAGGGTAATAATGTGCAATGACTATATGAAGTCCTCTGTATTGCTGATTACACCTGAGTTCCATTTATGTATGTCTCTGACTACTTTTCCTTGAATCCATGATTAGCCATACTGTAGAATGGACTTCAACAATCTCCCTAAATGTGGTTTATGCCAAGTTGATCACAGGACTTACTGTAATTTAGTGACAGTTTTCCTCTTGATTGATATATAATTTTGTCATATCAGTCACTTTGTCTAAGTTGACAGAAATTAAAAGCAGCTCAGCTTCCCAAATCAAGGTACCTATACTTGCATGCTCTGAGATGAACTCTGCTTTTTACTGCCATGTTTTTATGCTTGTCGCTGGAATCTTAGTTTAAACGAGTCTCATTAATCTCCCGGTCAGGAAACAACCTCAAAAACTGCAGCTGAGTTAGGTTTCTCTAAGCACTTAAAAGAGGAAAATCCCAGGAAGTCTTGAGGCTTCTGTGATGCCTGGAACAGTGCGTCTGGCACCAACAATCGCACTTTGTTCAAAGTTTCTTAGATCATGGATTTCCCAGGATAACGCTTAGTGAAAAAACTGTTTCTGGATCTCTAGCTTTTCTGCATTCTTTGCACTTTTGTGCTTTATTTGTTTGTGCTATGCTGTCTGGAGAAGAGAGAGAGCTGCTTATAACAGAGGAGGTGTACTAATTGCAGCAGTCTGTGAATGTATGCTTCACATCAGAAACTTTTTTTTTTTTGATAACTCTTTCAATTATTTCTGTTAGTTTTTTGCATTTGGGAATTATCCTGGTGTAACTTCAAAAAAAGAATGTAATACTTCCAGTTTTGAAGCTAAAACAAACAAAGATGTGTTTGGAAGTTTTCCAGGTTCCCAAAAATGAAATGTCTCCATACAGGAACAGGATGTGTCCCAGTGGTGAAGTTCTGCAGGCAGCAGCTTTTGCATGTTTATACTGTGTGACGTCTCCTCTCTCATTTTTGTAAATACTTCTCCTTTCAGGTTCTCCCTTCATCAATGCCATCATCCATAAGGGCTTCGATGAGCGACATGCCTACATTGGCGGCATGTTCGGAGCCGGGATCTATTTTGCTGAGAACTCCTCCAAAAGCAACCAGTATGTGTACGGGATCGGTGGAGGCACAGGATGTCCCACACACAAAGACCGCTCCTGCTACGTGTGCCACAGGTGGGACGTCTCAACAGAACAATTATTTTCTTAACCAGCGGCTCGTCTTGTTTTTGTGCAGATGCAAACTATTACTAGTCAGTGACCATGTGTCATTTCCATTCTAACTACTAATTCTAACAAGGTTTTATTCTCAAAACTTAGAAATGAAACTCTGAGTGCTCCTCTCACCCCTCACTGACCCTGGATCAGGGTAGAATCCAGTGTGACTCCAGGGATTTTATTTATTCTAATGCCACAATTTGTTCCAGACTCATCAGCAGCTGTCTGTTGGCGTCTGTCCCTCCGCTCGTCCATCCCACACAACACTAAAAGCCTCCTGATATAGAATATAACCCATCCAATCAAATGTTGATGTAGAATTGGTACGTCAATGTTATGAACAGGCTTCAAAGCTGTGAATTGTTCAGCACAGCCTTATTTCACAGTGTTTTTCCAAAGCTGCCATTTCAATTACATCTATCCGCGCTTTTATCCTTTCATAGATGTGAAAAACAACACACTGATGTCTTTAATGTTGAACGCAAAAGAATAATACATGTGGAAAACTCTATTAATGCCTTACATAAACAAAACTCACTTTTGTTATTGCAAGACACAATGTAGAGTAAAATAAAACTTTGTGTAACGTATTTTACTCTGGGTAAATGTCCATTTATGTGATCTTACCTTTGACTGTGTCATTCTGTGTGTTTGCTTTTCAGACAGATGCTGTTCTGCAGAGTGACGCTGGGTAAGTCTTTTCTTCAGTTTAGTGCGATGAAAATGGCCCATGCCCCCCCTGGACACCACTCTGTCATAGGGCGACCCAGCGTCAACGGGCTAGCGTATGCAGAATATGTCATCTACAGAGGGGAGCAGGTCAGTACACACAAACACAAACACACGCACACACACTTTTTTATGACCTTGATTGCCTATTCTTGTGTGTAAAACACCTTTTTTTGTTATGTTTAAAATAAAATAGTATAAATAAATAAAAATTGCTGTATCATGTCATCAGAAAAATTTCAGAAAATAGTTAAAAAAATAAAGCCTTCAAATAGCTGAACACCTGTCTAAAATCAAAAGATGTTTACACAGATATAAAAGCAGCAGATCTTCACTTTTAACATAAAAGACTCAGTTATCATCACTGAAATGAGCCCAATGTGTAGTTTTACTTTGATGTGTTCTCTTTTTCCACAGGCTTATCCAGAATACTTGATCACCTACCAGATTGTGAAGCCAGAGACTTCGGCCACACCTGCTGCCACCTCCGAGCAGAAGTCCTAAAAAGCAATCACAGCTGGCTCTGAAGAAGGGTGACTGCAGTGGACCAGAGCTTCTCTGTAAGAGGGCTAAAACTGAACACTTTCAAACCTGGGACCCTAAATTAAGGTCCCCTGAGCTGAATTTCAAGTGGCTGAGCTGAAGACGATGAGACGTGGACATGTCTAAACAGAGGAGAGAGAAGAGGATGAGGAGGCAGTGTCTATGAGATTATGGGGACGATACTGCACAGTGCAAAGCAGCAGACAGCAAAAATCCATCAGATTCTTTAATTAATTGGGTTTAATTTAGCAGGAGGAAAAGAAAACAGAATGTCAACAGTTTTTAAAGCGTATCAGTAAGCTAATTTTAAAATCTGCGGGTCTCTGGCTTCATAAAAACAATTAAGGAAAGAATTGGAACGGGACGCAGCAAAACAAACATCCGTGATGTTGCACCTTTGTGCTGCTTGTGTATTCCACCCCCAGTTTTGAATGTGTTGTTTTGATATTGTGTCCTCTTTCGACTTCATGCATCATCCACAGCAACAGAACAACCCCCCCGAGGCCACTTCCAGAAACAGCAATTGTCGTACTGAGGGAACAGAAATCCAGTGCATTTTATGCTCCAGCTTGTCACATTTTCACCAATGAGGCTCATGTACACAAGACACAGTTTGCTGTGTTCTCTTGCATCTTTCCCGCTGCAAGCAAAGAAGAAATGATGAAACAAGTGTAAGAGTGGGGAAGAAGTAAAACAGATTACAGCAGACAAACACCCAGAAGTCAATAAGCAAAAAGAGAACATGCAGTAGAAAACAATCCATTGCTGCAACCAGTGCAACATGTCCGCTACATCTGCCAGTCAGACCAAACCAGTGAACCAGTAAACACCAGAGGACAGCTGCAGAATTCATACACATGCAGTGAAGAAAAACATGACCATCTATTATAGAGATGGGTTTTTTGGTTCCCTTTGTCAGTACATGGTAACAAGCAAGCAGCAACCACTTAAGCAGAGTGTGATAGGCTGAGACACCTGTCAGTCAATCCTACATGTCCTAAACATGATGCTCTTTGAGCCTTAATTTTAAATAATATATATATATGTACCATTTTATCACCAAATACAACACAGTTGCAGGAGTCAAATTAGTGCTGTGTGATCTACTTGTACTTTGTGTACAGGATTGATGTCCACTTTAAACCAGCAATAGCAGTGTGATAAATGTTGACATGAAAGTGTTTTAATGACAGGAGTTGAACCAAGGCTGCTTAATGGGCAAAAAAAACAGGAGTCCTGGGACCACAAGAACATATGGGACCTGAACATTATAACACTTCATATATTGTGACCCATAAATTAAACTGGTTCAAATGACTTGAAGTTGATTTAGCCACATTTGTTGGCCACTCTCAAACACAGTCATTAGAGTAAGAATTAGGAACTGTGATTGGCGCTAAAATGTTACATATAGCACCTTTAAGTGCGGGCAGAAAATTACCTTGTGTTACTAGAGATTATGGAGTCTGTCTCTAGTGGCCATTGGAGGGACTACATCTTGTACAAATTCTCCTTTGGCTCCAGCAGCCAGTCACACGAGGTGGTTACTGCTTGTTTCAGACTAGCTCAGATTTAAAAAAGTCTTTATCAGAACCAGTGGGACCACAAGAGACCAGACTGCAACACTGTTCCATGTACATGCACAAACACACACACACACTTAAAGCTGCAATTGGCAAAATAAAACACTACAAGAAACAGTCCAGCCACTTTTCAGGTGATGACACTAAACAAAGCACAAAGCAAGCTCTGTGGACCCAGAATTAGAGATAAAAGGTAAAACAGTGACTGTTGCAGCAGTCTCTGGACACAAGAAACTATTAAGGGACTCAATTTGACTTTTCAGTTTTGTTTGGGAAGCCCCATGTTGTGATTCATTCTGATCTTGTCAACTGCAGCTCAACATTCTCACCTCTCTGCTGCTACACGTGTGTCACTCATGTACACTTACAAAAGGAGCATTTTATTGTTTTGAGTTTTAAAAGCTCTCAGAGGGACCCACATTCTCCTGTGTTGTTGTTTACATGAACCTGCTGCCTTTTAGCCCCTTTCCTCTCTACCTTTAACTAGTAATGCCCTCCAGTGGTGCAAAAGAAGAATTGCAGGCCTGCAGCATTCAGCTGTAGACTACAGATGTTTTTCAGGAAGGCATTTATGTAGGGATTTTTTTCAAACCCGTGCTATTTATTTGTAAGACCTATTCCGTTTTTTGTTTTTTTTTTATCTTGCATGTTTCTTTAATTTCAGTTATGGGTTATCTTTATACTCATAGTTTACTCCTCAAACATTTCAAGTGTTACGAATGTGAAGAGTAAGACTTAACAAGCAACTTAACAAGCCATTCAGCAAGCTGGTCACAAGCTTAAAAAAGATATTAATATAACCAGACATCTGCAGGTTGATGGAGGGAGAGGACGGTGAAGGTGATGATGGATATGTTGTACATAAAAGTGAGCTGTCACATATTTGTCTCTATGAAATATTTACGGTTATTCTGACATCATAACAGCTTGGCAAACTCCACACGCTACACAGAGGAAGCTTTACCAGCTTTTGTTTACTACACTGACCACATTTTCCTCTTTTTAGTTTATTTATTATTGTAATTTCTAGTTAATGACACTGTACATCACACAGGACCACACATGTGTTTAGTTTCATTTATAAAGATCACATCAGGTCAAGTCAAACAGTGCTGAAGGTCTGTGAAGTTCCTTAAAAGTGTGTGAAATAGGATTGAAATGGCCTTAAACGTTTTGTGAATTAAGAAATTGCCTTGAAATCACTTAAAAAAATTAACTGAATAAGGTTTACTTAAATCAGACAGCAGCAAAAAAAAAAACAGGTAGCCGGTATATGTCTGTTTAAAAATCAAAAGTCAAATTTGACTAAACTGTTCTGATAACTACATGAACTTTCTTTATATCCTGACTTTGTTTGCATTACAGTGTCTGTGAGTCAAACTTAGATTCCAGCTCATTTGTATTCTCAAGGATGAGGATGACGTTTGTCTGAGTCAAAGGCAAACAAGCATTCAATCCGAGTTAAATAGGAACTGAGCCTAAAATATTTATGTTTTCAAAAGAACTTACAGCTGAAAATAAAACTCCACTTTTCTGTCAGACTGTTTCTAATCTGTGGCGTTTCACATCAGCATTTTTGTCTCTCAGCTTTTGCCACCCACATATTTGATAGTCACAGCTCATCCCGGTGACAATGAATGATAACAAGAACCACTGGAGTCGCAGCACCATTCAGCAAATTACAAAGTGATTCAATGCAGGGAAAATGAAGAGGATATGGATTAAAAGTAACCAATTAAATAAGTAGACAGGAACAACAACTGATGACTGAAGTAAAAATGAGAAAAACTAATAAGCTTGACAAGAAATTAAAGTGGCAAAAAATTTTTCAAAGGGAAACTAAAACAGTTGCATCACTGGGACACAGCTAACAGCATATGGCCTTATGTATTTATTTGTTTTTAAGACATGACTGAACTTATGACAGTGATTTTAGCTGACTTTTAAAATGTATACATATAATGTCCATCAAGTTATTTTCTCATAAAGGCAATTATTTAAGATCTGGCATTCATAAAATTTCCCAATCTCAATACATAAAGCTCTGATTGCATCTTTAAAACGGGTGAATGGGAACAAAGCAAATATAAATTCATTTTTTCCTGTATTTTTTTTAGCATCTTCTGTGTGTCTGATCCGATTCAGCAATTTGTAAAGGTCTCAGATCAAGTGGAAGAATCACTGTCGGCTCTCTTTGCATATTCAGGTGGAGTTTATGGTGTTGACTTCATTAAGGTCAGCAGCACTGAGTGATTTATTAGCAGAGAGTCGTGAGCTTTGTTCTAAATGACACTGTAAATAAACTAACTCCACATGGACCTTTTAACGGGCCGCTCATGGATGACTTTGAGTTTATTTTCTTGCTTTCTGTCTTTGAAAGACTTTTCAAAGACTTTTTTTTATGAGGTAACTATTTGAATTATGTTTTAGCTGGTCTGTCTCCACTTATCTGTCTCAAAGGCCAGTCAGTCAGCCATGTTGTTGTAAATAGGTTGGACGAGTGTGTGTGTGCTTGCGTGTGTGTGTGCACGCATGCATGCATACGCGCGTGTGTTCTAATCAATCCACACCTGACCTTTTGACCTGCCTTTTACCGAAAACCACAGGTTTAATGAACACATTTCCTCATCAGTGATGTTTGACCTCCTGTTGTACAGCCGGTTGTACAGAACTGCGGACCAGCTAACGTGAAACAGAGAAACTCCTCACTTGTACAGAAGAAAATCCTTAATAAAAGAACTTAACAAACTATCTTTTTGTGTCATTATCTTAGTCATAGCCCAGTTTATTTGCACCATGTGGTTACATAACAGAACACATGACTTATTCAATCTTGCCTCTCCATTGTTTTTTTTTTTTTTTTGATTTGTTAGTTTTTTTACACTGAAGCATGCAAGTCAGTTCTGTCAATCATCTAAGCAATGTTTAAGTTTGATGGTTATTCTTATGCAAATCAAATGCACGTATATGCCTTTGATGCAAAATAATAGAAAATGTCTCCCAGTATTAAGCTTCACAGTTTTGCAATTTAAATTAAATCATCCAAAATGGAATCAATGCCCCTTTGCAACAGTTTTGAGAAAAAATTTGTGAGCCATAATAAACTGAGAAATTATTACATTTATTGTTTTATACACTGCATTAATTTCAGAGAGATGCATCTACTAAACTGATTAAAATTAGCATTTTCAGTCACTTTTAATGATATATTTTTGTTTTAACCATTTTCTGCAGTTTTATTTTCAAATTACAACCTCTTTAGATTAATGTACAATGCAGAAAAAATAATGACCAGCAGTATATATAATTCACAAACAGGGAGTTCAAACTGATAGAGAGTTTTATTTTATCATAAAAAAATTATCCAAAGAATTTTTTTTTCAGAGACACTTAAATTTCTTAAACTCTAATTTACTCTGTTTCCTGTGTGGTTTCATTGATTGTCTGTGTTTTCTGAGAGATGAATGGCAATGAGGGTAAAATCATTTAGCAGCTCAGCCAATCCAAGAAAAGAAAGGAGCACCGCAATTCATCAACTGAAACCCTCCTTTGGATGGTATTTCAAGATGGTGAGGGGAAGCAAAATCATCAATAACCTCTCAGATAAAAAGACCCAATCAGCCTATTGGTAATCTATTTAACCACTGGAGGTATTAATATTTTGAAACCAAACTGAGGACAGTTGTTTCTTTTGGAGGGGCCAGTAGTTTCAGCCAAAACAAACACTTGTTTAAGCAGAGATGTTGTAAAAAAGAGAGAGAGAAAAAAGGCAGAGTCTGAAAAGGCATCCAGCTGGGCATTGTCACTTTACCAAACAAAACAGCAGAGTTGGATTTGCTGTAAGTAACACTGTATTGAGGTATTGTGTTGTAAGTCCGTGAAACCTCAGTCTGCCAATACTAATAAAATATTACATGATCAACTAGACATTTCATTTTGCTCTTGTGTGTGCATAACGAATGACAAAAAACAACAGTTTTGTTCTCATGTCTGAAGCTAAATTCACTGTTGAAAATCTTAAACACCGGGTGGGATATGAGCTATCATTTTGGCCGAAAAGTACATATCAGAAAGATACTGCCAGCTCCTAGACATGAAAATATGTCATCCTGATGGTGCCGTTGAAGCTAAAATATGTTTATTACGCATACAACATAAAGACAATAATTTACAATACACTTACCACTGTTAGCATCAGTTTTTACAAAATACTCCTGTAGGGAGCACTTCTAACAGAATAAATTTAAGAACAAATTATTACAAAATACTTATTATTGTGGGCAGGCCAACTGGTTCTTTATTATTGTAGACAACACTTGCAAAATATTTTCTATTGTAGCAGCTCCAACAAAATACTTACTGTTGTAGATAGAAGTTATTAGAGAATAGTTATAAGCACCAATTCTTACAAAAAAATCATTTTTGAAGGGACCAGTCTTTATAAAATGCTTTCTACTGTAGGATATGGTTCTTACAAAATATTTAGTTTCTTGAGGGTACAAGATACTTTTACAAAATCCTATTTAATGTAGCTGTCCCACTGGTTCTTACAAATTAGACGTACCTGCTATTAAAGGTACCGGTTATTTAATCCTATGTAAGTAAGAGCACTTACAAAACTCTTTAAAAACACTTACTATGATATGTAAAGTCGCGATCACCTGTTAGAATCACTGCCTTCCTGTCAACTCTTCATTCATGTCTTTACGGTTCACGCCCACAATTAATTATCATCCAATCCTAACGACTCCGAAAAATCCGGCGCTGCATCCAGGAAACTGCATGTAAGAGAACAGGAGGACTTCCGGTGGAGAGTGGAGGTCTACCTGTCGGAGTTACCTGCAGTTACCGGTCATGGCGGAGCTCAGAGTCTACACATGTGAGTCGACTTGACCGACTGAGCGTCGGTACCGTGAGTGCCGTTGTACATAATGAAAACAGCCTCTTTAGCTGACTTTTAATTGTTTAAATTCCTGTTGTGCTCGTTGTGTTATTTTTATTTTACTGGAGTTGTGGAGACCAGCAGTAAAACCCGGGGTGGAGTTCTGAGTTGTCGTTCTTTTGTATGATGGATTCTTTGTTTGCTGGACTGATTGAAACAACCACGAGGGCGTTTTTTGTTGTTGTTGTTGTAGTTGTTTTTGAGACTCTTGGGGTCCATTTCTCAAAGCAGGTTTAGTGAAAACTCTGAGTCTGTTAACCCTGAAATGCGGGAAACTCTGAGTTTTCCGTTTCACAAAGCGAGGTAACTCAAACCAGAGAAAGAGGGGTAACTCTAGCC
>JAQMCX010000025.1:3659343-3677079 GCA_029814765.1 Acanthurus leucopareius
TGTGTGTGGTGGTGGTGGGGGGTAGAGACGGGAAGAGAGGAAGAGGACGTATGAAAGACAGGAAGCTCCGGTCGGATCGCCGGCAGAGCACCTGTCACTGAAGAGGCTCCTGCTTTCTATCACCGTCTCCTCCCCTCTTTTTTCCATCCATCTCTTTTGTCTGGCAACAGGAGGGACAGCAAAAGGGGAAAGAGTGGGTGCTTAAAATTCCTCCTTCCTTCCTGTGTCCATCTCCTCTGCTAAAGACCTGTTGTCTCCATAGCAACAGACCCTGTCTTCATACTGAGCTTATTCAGTTGGTAGTCATGAATATGTGTGTGTGTGTGTGTGTGTGTGTGTGTGCATGTGAGACAGAGAGGGTGAGTGTGTGTGCTGCTGCTCATGCCTCTCTGTGTCAGTGTTTGTGTGTCAGTGTGTCTCTGTGCATGTGTTGTTGTTTTTGGAAGTAAGAGGGTGTATCTGCAGTAAGCGTCAGTCCAACACTCCATCCCAACTCTTTTCCTAAAACAAGTTTTCAAAGCCAGTTCATTTTTGGTCATTCTGAATAAATCTCGTTTTAAAATGGAAGGAGCGTTGGCTGGTTTCTGAACTTCAAAAAGTTTTTTTTTTTTCAGTCATTAAGTTTTAAATGAGGCACCGTGATGCTTCTCACCTCCCCACGTTGGAAGCATATTCAGCAGTCAGTGAGACTGACAGCTCTTCTGGCCAATGGCAGCCCAGTCTGTGCTCAGTTAGTTTATTGAGGGAGGGCCGTGATTGGCTATCCATCAGCAGCCGGGGGAGGTTGTGATCGGGCTGTGGTGCAGGTAGGCAGAGTTCACGACAGAAACTGGGAAGTTGAAAATGAACGGTGAGGTGGGCGTGGTTGATGTGGAGGTGGTGGTCGTCGAGGACTTGGGTCCGAGCAGTGGGCTCGCTGTGGCGGCTGCTTCGGCAGCACACGAGGTGGCGAGGAGCTGTGACTCGAACTGCAGCAGCTGGCCCATGAAGCTGAAGTTTGGGGAGATGATGCTGCGGCGTCTGCGCACAAACTCAAAGGCTTCATCCAGACGTACACGCTTCCTCTTCATCAGGTATGCCAGGCAGATGGTTGCAGAGCGGGAGATCCCTGCTTGACAGTGGACCAATACCCGACCACTGGAGTCCCGTACTGAATCTGAAGAAAGAGGGGGTCAGAGGTCAGAGATTTCCATGGAAAATGAACATAATTCATTTTTAATAGGATACTCTAAAAATCTCAAGACCAAGATTTTGTGATGATGGATTACCCTGGATTTATTGCAGAAGTTTATGCTACCTGGACATTAAATCCTAGTGACTTTGACTCTCTAATTTTTTCTTCTTTGCCAGAGCAGGTTAAAGCTTTTTCTCTACCAAGTGAAACATCTCTGTGCAAAGACTTCCAGGTTCACAGAAAATGTACACTTAAAGTTCCCCTAAGTTTGACTTGTTAGGGGTTTTGTTATCCTTTTTATTTGCCTAATACTTTTTTTTAATGACCAAATGCCTGCAAAACAGGTGACATTTCCATCAACAAGTCAGCCTTCTCAATGTGAGCATGTGTTATTAGCATTAAGCTTAATTAGCATTAAACTGTGGCTATACATGTACTCTAACAGAGCAGCTAGCATGACTTTATACCTTAAGCCTTGCTTTTGTTTTTTGTTCCCAAAATGTTGATTTGTTTTAAACTTTATTCGCTTTGCAGACAAGAAAGTGATCTGAAATAAATGTTTTTGATTCATTTATTCTTCAAGTAAGAGGCTTCATGTATCTCTGTCGAAGTTTATTTGGTTACCAGCTTTTATTTCTAACACTCTTTTTTTTTTTTTTTTTTTAAAAAGCAAGACATACCACAAAATCTTAATTTCAGTTCATATTTAATGCAGAAAAAGGAGCAGCTGGTCCAGATTTCTTGTAGTGTCTTATTCCTGCACAGCCAAACTGAACAAATCAAATTTTTATTGGCCCTCAAGCTTAGCTCTCTCTTTACCCTTAAAAAAAAAAACTTTTGCCCTAAATGTCTTTTTTTTAAAGCCACCAACTATTTTAAACACAACAGATGTACAGTGAAGCTTTGCGTCAAGTTCTTTTCATTTCCTCCACATTTTCATGCCTTCCGATTTCTTTGCTGTCAAACAACCAACCAACCTCAAAGTGAGAAAGCAGCAAATCACATTTAACTGAAACACGCAAGTGCAAAAATTTGAGTCATCAGCCTCTTTCACACTTCCTCCCCTGTCCTATTTATGTCTCTTCCTTTTTCAGTAAGTTTAGACGCAGGCTATTACTTTACTACTGTGAATGACCGATTTTAAGTAATAGCTTAACTAGAGTTTAGCTTAATTTCCTAAACTACCTAAGTTTAAATGATTAGGCTAGACAGTCATTTTAAGGTCTTGGAGCATGTGTGGCAGCCAGCTCAGAATTTATTGTTTTTTCACGTCGATTACTTTAATAAAATTTTCACTGATGGCCTTAATGCAGTTTGCATACGAAGTTATGTCTTGAAATCCAGTTCTCTCCATGACCTTTCTGAAATATTAATAGCATTTCTCTACATGCACAGATGCATGACTGCTAACAAACACCTTCCCAGTCTTGCTTTGCTTCTCAGATGTCAACATTTTTTTTTCCCTTTCAAACACAAATTCACAGATTTCAGGTAACTCCATCACAGCGTCTGTTCACCCGGTAACAGTGTATGAGTCAGACTCTGGTCCCACAGCAGCTAACTATGACGCATACCAGCACCTACACACACACACACACACACACACACACATGCACGCACCCACACCCACACTAGACACACGAACATACACACACACACACAGCACGGAAGCTACACATACACACAATGTCTCCGTACAGCTTAGATATGCAAAGTGAAGGCAAATTACACACAAACACAAATCATGCTGCAGAGGAATGATTGATTAGAATGTGTTCTCATTACAAATACTGTCCCCTGTGTTTTCCTTGATTAAAGCATTTTGTTTGAGTATTTTTCTTTCATTTCTGCCTATGAAAAGTCTGCAGAAATGAGCATGAGAAAGTGCTACTTGAAACAGTAATTTTCCAGTAAGAACATTATGCTCAATCTGAATGTACAGTGTATTCATTTCCATATTTTCTTGGAAAAACTCTCAGACTCTTGACAAGAAGTGATGTGCTTTAAATTTACAGTAATTTTTTGACCGAAGATGAGGCAATTTAGCCACCATTGCTAAAATTAGAAAAGAACTTAACACATAAAACATAGTCCATGGATAACATTTAATGATATATCCAGACCTGTAACAAATCAGTTACTAATTGTACTCAACTCCTGAACAAAAATGTCAAATACTTGGCTGTTTCAGTCTCTAAAAAGTTACTTTGTTGCTTTTTCAGCCGATCAACTGATCAGTGGACAGTGAAATTTTTTTACTTGCATGACTATACAAACTGTGTCTTGTAATCAATATTAAATTTGTCTTAAACATATGCTAGCAGACGCTGCAACATCTTGCGCACATTCCATCAAAATGAATAAACCAACGGGACAAGCCTTTGTCAAATGAGTTATAACCGTACAGATTAAGCTTCTGCCAGGCTAATTTTTCTTTGCATTATACT
The DNA here is from genome assembly GCA_029814765.1 of Acanthurus leucopareius. Lineage (NCBI taxonomy): Eukaryota > Metazoa > Chordata > Actinopteri > Acanthuriformes > Acanthuridae > Acanthurus > Acanthurus leucopareius. The sequence continues at coordinate 3,662,965 of JAQMCX010000025.1, forward strand.
GCAACTACTAATGACTAGTTTGCCAGAGCTGAAGTTGGAAGCAAACTTAGCGACCGCTTAGGCCAAATCAACAGTCTATGGTTGTAAGTGCTGCCAGAAGGGGGAGACAGAAGTCCTGCAATCCAGCTGTAACTAAGATTTTTTTTTTTTAAAGGAATCACATAAAGCACGAGCATGCTGCACAAGCAAGCCTGAAGGAAGCTCAGTTTATTTGTGGTAATTCACCGGAGGAATGTATTTGTTCTGCTGAGCTACATCACACACACACACACACACACACACACATACACATATTACATACTTATTCACTGACCTATGAACTCAATAGCCTCCAGGAACCAGCAGCTGATGTCTTCTTTATGGTTGTCCTCGACAGGAATACATTTGTACTGGTATGCCCCTTCAAAGTGGTTGGGACAGTCTGCAGACACGTTCAGCAGGGCGGAGATTCCTATGCTGTCCAAAACCTCTTTCTTTGAGGCATGGAGGGCGCTGCCAAGGTAGAGGAACGGGAGGATCTCAACCGGGCCGCCCTGGACAAAGGACAGATGGGAGGATGATAATTAATTGAGTTATTTTTCTATATAAAACAGCAGCAATGAGCACATTTTATGTTCTGAAGCAATTGCTTTATAATTCATTAATTCAATCAGTAGTTTCATTGAGTCATTACATTTAGAAATATCTCCTGACCCAATCTAACCTGGAGAACCGTGTTGGACACAATTTACTTAAATGAAGAACAGCTTCCATGATAACACAAAGAACTGACTGTCTTAGTGAGCAGCAGAGAGCAAAGACTAGCTGACTCCAGTACAGGCGTGACCTTGCTTAAATATTTCGTTAATGACATCAGCCATGCTCATCATAGGACAGGGGTAGCTTATTATCTGTGTGATTAATGCAGGGTCATTGGATAAAAGCCATTTAATTTGTTTCATGCCAAGTTATTTCCCCATATGGAAACATCTCAAAGTAGGCACTGTGTGTGTGCTGAAGTGAGTTCTTACATGCTGAACGCTTACACGCTCAGACTGTGGATTCAGTGGAAATATTTAGCCTGTTTTTGTTTTGTCAGTCTTATCTTGGTGATCTACATTTGCTATTTTTTAATCTTCACTGAGAACAACTTGTACTTTTTTTTCTGTGATGATACTGAAAAAGAAAAGCACCTCTTTTAGAATATTATGCTCCATGGTTCGATTTCTGTAGAAACATTTTCTCTAGACGTAACATGTTTGCAGCTGCTACCATGTCAGCAAAAGTACAGTGCGGTTCAGCACTCAGTACAGTACATCCTGTCAGTTAACACAGTTAACCAAACACTGGCTGAGGAGGAAATGAGGGTTTCTTGCATTTCCTGGAAAAAGGAAGTATCTCACAGAACTAAAATATGTGAATGAGTGCATGTTACTTCTGGTTTTGCTGTGTGTTGGTTAAAAAAAGAAAAAAAAGAGAATCATCAGCTAGTAGCATTTAAATGCCAGACCATCACCCTTTACAATCAAAAAAACAGAAAGCTTATGGAAAAAATCAGAAGATTTTGTCTTGTCTATGCTACTTTGGGATGTTATAAAGTTGAAATATTTTCCCTGAACACATTTAAATTATTCATTTTCAATATATTATAGTCTGCACTGCATAAAGAGGACATAAGTCCTGTTTTTGCATGAGCTAATCCAGCTTTCTGTGCATTTCCCACATATCTCATAGCTTTTTCTTATGTAAAACTGGAAGTGTTATTTTCTCTAATATTGGATCTGAGGAGGTCAACCAGCTGACAGTCTATACCGGTAGTGAGACTTATTGACGAGGGCTCTGTCTGTTTATGTCACTACCGCTGACGACCTCGGTACTGACACAGCGTCAGGAAATGATCAATACCGCTAAGAGATGTAATGTGAGGAGGGGGGATGGAGGGTGAGAGGGGAAAAAAAAAAGTCAGTGAAATACAGAGATGGCTCTTCTATCGAGTCCATCATTTCTATGCTGCAACAGGAAGCTGCAGCATTGTTGGAAAATAAAAAGTCCACCTGACTGTGACTGAGACTACCAAGTGTTTTTTTCTAAGAAGACATAACAGAGGCTGGATTGTCTGCATGTCTCTCCTCATGCGTTCCAGGAGAGTTAAACCCACGCATCATGTGACTGTAAACACTGCATAAAAATCTGCAGGCTCAAACAGCAGATCCCTGACCAACAAAATGAGGCCACCCGGGTCACAGGAAGTGACGCGTAGTCAAACCGATGAGGAACTAAACTTCCAGCATCCACATCAAGACAAGTAACTGGTTTACACAAATAGAGGTTTCTACAAAATATTTTTCAGTCAGTTTGCTTTTTCTTTCACTGACTTTTGTTCTGAAGAAACAAGTTTTTAACCACATTTTTACCAGATGGGAAATTGCGGTTGAATGAACGTGAGAACGTGAACAACAGCTGAGTTGCAAATAACTAGACAGTGTTTGCACACGACAGCTCTCTGTGTAAATGTGCAAAACTGAAGTTGATTTGAGAAAGATAAAAAGCAGAACCAGTTCAAACTGATTCACTGAGTGCCGTGACATAAGTTAATTCCAGTTTTGATACACTTTGTACTTATATTATAATATCACTATTATTATTATTTTAAAAAAAGAGTGCTTTTAATCTAAGCAGGCAAAAATAAGACATTGCATTTTAGCCTGACTTGTGGCGTTTTTGATCATCTCTAACATTTATGAATAAGATTTCTGCCTTAACTATTGGCTAAACACACTCAGTAGCAGCTTACACATTTATTAACATTAGCATGACAGTGGTGAATGTTAACTATGCTACTATAAAAGTATTCCTCTCAGGCTGAATGGTGTGTGACATTAGAGCTGGGGTCTGTCTCTGCCGTTGTGTTTTACCTGGTCATGATGTGGCGTCCCACAAGACGAACACGCTGAGTCGATGCTGGACTGGCTGGTGAGGGCCGGTAAGGATTTGGTCTTTAAACAATACTCTGGGTACTCTGTGAAAAACCTGTCGTAGCCACCTGGAAAAAAAAAAAGACATCATGATCAAAAAATTATGCAACAAATGCAGTGCTGTGCTCTAGCAAAGAGACTGTAGTATATCCTCAATTATTACATTAGAAACCATCTTGTAGTAACACATGAGAGACTCAGTCACTACTGGAGACCACAGACAGACTCTGACATCCTCTTAGAGTGATTTTCGTGTTTCATTTTGTGCTCTTAAAACACCACAGAGGCATACTTAAGGGAAAAGAGGCACGCAGCCCACCTCTGCATTCAGTGAGCCTGACACAGAGTCTATTAAGCAGATCCCTGACCTGGTCTGTCCTGTGTCAACTGCTGTGGATTTGAAAACAATTTCATCATCCCTTTGCTTTTCTTTTTTTTCATACATGTGTAGGCTGACCGTTGCTCCCTGCATCTCAGGGATCAAGCCAGATTAACAGTGAGAATGTCATCTTTACCAGCTACATACATACACTCCTGCGCTTCAAGGCGTCTGCGTCATTAGGATGCACAAAAAAAAAGAGAATGCGCCACAGCTCGCAGCAGCTTTGCTTTTCAGACTTCCTGCAGTCTAAATATAGTCTGGTGGGTAAATCAAGTGTTGATTTTTGATTTTACAGCCTTGCATCAGTGATTTAGCCAGAGTGGACTGTGTCTGAAAGGATCTTGTGTGTCCTGTAAGTCCCTCCGGTTTGATGTGGCTTCTACGCATCAGCATTACCTCATTCACTCAGCTCACGGCCATTGGTCTGTGTGTGAATGTGTGTAGTGTGTAGCTGTGAGTGACTGAGTAAGTGTGTGTATTGTAAAAAGAAAAAAAAATACAACACTGCATAAAAATAGAGCTGACACAGTTAGCAGAATATTTCAATCTCTGGTTCAAAGGCCAATAAAAGCCCAAAAACCCCCCTTATTCAGTCAATGTATTTATGAAGGCAATGAAAAAAATATTATTAGTTAGTTGAAAATCAAATGGGCAATATCATAGATAGGCTAATGGCATAATTTTCTTGAAATTAGGCTATTAATTTAATTTAGAACTGATTATACTAAAAATAATAACTTTGACTGTCTCATTGAGAGCTTTAATATTAACTAAAACAATAGAATTAAGGGTTTATTTATAAATTTTCTAAGTTTTCTAATTATACATCTTTTTAAAAATAATAAAAAGGCTTATTTCATAAAAAGATTTAAGAGGTTTAATTTAAAAGCTGAATTTGATAAACACTGCGTTACCAAAACGGTATAATATAAATCTTAATATAATTTCCTTATCTCTGTACCTTCATTTTAAATAAAACAGTCACCAGTATCATTAAATTAAACTGTTTAACGGTGTAATAATGAAGCGGATCTTTACCTTTAAGCAGGTATATGTGCGTGCCGCAGGAGTCCCTGCACAGTGCGTTGAGCACAAGCGTCAGAGTGCTGTCCTCCTTGACCGTCTCTGAGTCCGGCGTCCTCTCATCGTATAGCACCGCGGCTGAGTACATCCCGGAGCGGAGGCGGCCCCGGACCTCCTCGTCCCCGGCCAGTATCTGATCTAGGCTCAGCACGGAGCCCTTGGCCCTGCGTCGGACGATGGTGTTGCAGCGGGCGTTGACGGCGCCGCGGATGTGCCCCGCGCTGAAGGCGAGGAAGGAGCGGCAGTCCAGCAGCAGGCACTTGGCGCTATCATCCTTGAGGATCCGCTTCAGCACCGGGCAATCCATTTCGCCCAGGTCCTCCATCGCACGTCGTGTCAGGCTGCGTGTGCGGGCTTCACTGACGCTTATCACCTATCTCTGTCTCCACCGCCCTCCAAACCTGCGGGTCCTGCGGTGGATTCACTCTGCGCCTCTCCTCTATCCGCTTATCATCCCGCGCATTGTAACCGCACTTCTCTTTACGCTCGGTCCGGTTACCTCTCTCTTTCTCGCTCTCCTTCTCTGAGTGTGGCTCATCTGAGTTGTTTCTGTTTTTTCCTTTTTTTTATGAATGGGTGCATCGCGTCACAGCGGAGGTGACGTCAACCGATAGCAGCCTATCACAAAACGTTCAGTTTCCCGTCCCCTTTCCCTCTTTGCCGTTCATTCATAAAAAAGACATCAATGAAACGAGAGACGATGGGGATGGAGATTAGACCCCATGTAGGCTACAGAGGAGTTTGACACTCGTCCTGCTAAACCAGCTATGAGCGCATTTAAATGACATTTTGTAAAGATAAGATAATGAGATTAAAGGGACTTAAAATGGGCAGTCTTTAAAAAACACAAAAAATAGCTGAAGTTAAGTGTGCTAGACCTTAATAGTTTCTGACCTTTAAACTCTTGACATGAACCTTTTAAGCATAATAAACTATATGCAACTGAATGACCTGTGCAGGACTAAAAGCATGACTTTTTTTTTTTTTTTTTAGCAAAACTAGCTCATGAGCTAAGACAAGCATAGTGGCTTAAGTGCATAATTTTCTCGGGGTTGCTGGAGACAAAACAGAGCTAAAAGAACAGGATGTATATGAAATATATTTGTCATTTTGCCAAAATACAACTTTAAATAAAAGCTTATGTTGGTTTGTTTCTACAGAATGCAAAAGTAAACAGCTCTATGCTAAAAGTTTAGCAACTTAATGCAGATTTAAGCACTTAACACTTCTTCTATTTGCTACATTATATTGACATTTAAACTTAAAGCTGCAAATAAATCTAGTTAGTAAATATTGTTGGAAACATTTAATAAATACTACTTTCAAATACTTAAAAAGATATATTTTGACAATTCTTTGTATTTTATTTACGGTTCAGTATCAGTACTTAACCTATATGATCATTTCAGTCTCGTTGTGCTGTAATGTGCTGAGAAATGTGCTGGACTGTAAGTGGGTGTGCTTACGTATGTGCGCACACGAACGTTTGTGTGTGCGTGTGCATATACGTCTGAGTGTGCATCTGTGTGTGTGGGTGTGTAATCCTACAAGCACAAACGCAATTTGCATCTTCTATCGCACAGCCTTAGCGAGCGTGCTCAGGTATTTGCATGTTGATCTCATTTCCATGGTTACGAGAGGAAAGAGAACAGCAGAGGAGGAAAACGCAGACACCCTGACACAAACAGACTGGCTGCAAAATAGGCAGATTGAAAGAGATAGACAGATAAACAGGCTGCAGGAAAAAAAAGTTCTTTTTTAATGCTGTATCATTCTCAGGTGTTGTGTGTTGTGTGAGTGCGTGTCTTTGAGCTTGTGGGGAGACAAATGTGGGCATGTAGGTCTGCGTTTGTTAGGTTTTTGTTCCCTGGCCTGGTTTATTTTTAATGAATATTGCAAGATGTAAATTCGTTAAATATGTACTTCGAGTATGATCCGAAAGCAGTGCTGAAATTACACTTGTCAGCAGGCAACCAGTATCAGGAGTGCTTGTTTCCGACCGGCATCACTCATGGGAAATTCTAAGCACAAGTAAACTTTTGACTCAACAGTGAGCACAAGCCTAACCTCAACAGGACAAATCTTTCAGCTTATGCCAGCTTATGGTTAGAGGGCCAATTTTTTTTTTTCCCACTAAAAACCTGGAGCAGTCACTGTTCCTAAAATATATATTTATAGAGAAATAAATTCAACTTAAAACAAAAATTTTGATCTTTGTAGTATGCAATTTACTTTAAGGTAATAACTATGCAAAGATGTTGTCCAACTCATTAAGATGCAGGGTTTGTCTTTAGCTTCAGAGGGCTACTACAGCTATTTGATACTGCACCTTCAGAAAGTGAGAAGATTTGCAAGGAAGTCACAACTGATACAGCTAATGTTGAGATAACCTGACTTCTATTTCCCCTTATGGAGCATTTATCTTTGAGTATTCAAGTAAAGGACAAACAAATAAAGTGCGAAGCAACACCAGATCATGTTCAGCCCTCTTTGAAAGTTGCTAGAACTCTACTGGAGGAATGAACCGTCATCCAAACCATACTTTCATTCTCATCGAGCAGTTTGATGGTCACTCGTGCTCTTGTTTCACTCAATTTTTTCAGGATTTTCCTTAATATTTTCACTTGATTTCAGATTCACATCCTTCTGGATCACAGTTTGTACAGTGTATCCATGTTGTCCAATTTGCACGTGAGAAAAACTCAGGTAAAAATCCGAATTGGGATACTTTTAGCCACAGCGTGTGTGTATATACTGCGTATTCTGTGTGCATGTAAGTGTGCTGCATGTGAACATGAAGTGCAAATACTTGACAGAAGCACTGCAGCAAAAATAAATCATGAGTGAAAAGACCTTGAACGTTAAGACTGAGAGGTGAGAGTAGGAAAGATGGAAGATGGAAGACGAGACAGCGACAGCCTCAACGGGATGTAGTGGAGCAAGAAATGAAGAATGACGAAGAGGGAGGAGAGGAGCTGAAGGATGGATCACTGAATAAGAAAAGAGAGGTGATTAGTTGTGCTGGATTGCAGCCTCTAGTGTCCCATATTAACACACACACGCACACACACACACACACGCACGCACCACGCCGCATTACTACCAACCCTAAACAATGGACAGCACAGGCAGCATGGTGCTGCTGCCGTAGCAACAAGGGAGAGGTGTGGGAGGGCGGAGACAGCAGACAGGGGGTTGCAAGGGGATTGGCTGGAAACTGACTCCGCACTGATGTCATCCCTCCCTCCCTCTGCTCTCCCCTGTCCGTCCATTCATCCCCTTGCATCCCTTGCCTGCATGCCGTCATCCGTCAATACAGTGAAAAAGAGAGAGAGAGAGAGTGAGAGAGAGAGAGAGAGAGAGGATATTTTGCATATGAGCTTTGCACACGTCAGTATTGGTAAATATCTCTCGCCCTCCTTTTTTTTTACTCCAGTATTTCCTCTCTCTAATCCCTCACTGTTTCTTTTGCTGACCTCCCTCACTCACATGATGTCCTCTTTATAATGCTTTCTATTTTTACTTAAATGCACAGCGCATGTTACAGTAATACAACATTTGTTTCAATGCTCTGAACATCTGTGGTTCCTAGACAGCAGCTACATCGCAGTTAAGCATTAAGAGCATTAATGACAAGGGAATGATAATTTCATGAATTAAGAAAAACAAACATAAAACAGAGGGAAACTGTGCAATACATTCAAGAAAGAGACAGAAAAAACTGCAACGTAGTACGGTGACAACAAGCAGAGAGACAGACTAACGGCAGAGTGACGATAGCAAGGAGCAATTTACAGCTGTGGCTCAGCAGGTAGGGCGGCTCATCCATCACAGGGTTGGTGACTTGAGCAGCACGTGCACATTGCTCCCAATGGCCAGACCAGCACTTTGTTATCAGTGAGTGAATGACAGGCTCATTGTATGAGTATAAAAGGGCTATGTAGATCCACTGAGCATCTGTTAGTATTTATTTTTAATGCTAACAGATCTGACAACCAGTGACAGATTTCCCTAAAGGATCATTTCGATAATTTTGGAAATATACTTATTTGCTTTCTTGCTGGTAGTTAGATGAAAGGTGGATACCACTTTATCATGTCTGAATGCTAAATATAATGCTACAGAGCCACCAGCTGAATAATTTAGCCTTGCTTAAAGATTGCAGACAGTTTTAATGCAATGCTAAAAAGCTCCTGTCTGGCCCTGTTTTAAAATAAATTTGCCCTACTACCACCTTTAAATGTTTAACCTCTAGATAACACATTTTTTTTTCCTTTTTCATCTTAAACAGAAACAAGTTAGTTGTATAATTGTTTCTAATTGTTATGCTAAGCTAAGATGACCAATTGCTAGCTGTACCTTCATACAAACATGATAGTTGTATCAATTGCTTGGCTAATTCACTGCAATAAAGTAAGAGTATGCTTCAAAATGTAAAACTTTACCCTTTAAATGAGCTCTAAGTAGTATGTTACAGTTTATAATGTAACTGCACGACTATATATATATATATACAATACACTATGCGCACTAAATAGAAGTTACTAATAGAGTCTACTGCTGATGTTTCATAATCTTGCATACATTAAGTACAAATAAAGTCCACAAGACGGGATAATTAAAACACAAACAAACCCGAAAAAACAACACACACAGACTTGTATATGTGTGTGTCTGTGTGTGATTCATGTGTATACGCTCTAGATCTGTCCCACTCTCTAATCCCATAATCCAGTGGTTAAGCCTTGACTGAGTGCCGCAACATTTTCATGAATGAGTTTGTGTCATTTGTCATGTCTGTGTGAGCGTGGCGATAAAGGCAGAGAAAGAGGGAATGAAGAAAACACAGCTATGTGTATGAGAGCATAAAAAGAGAATAAATACATGAGAGAATATGAAGGACAAAAATGCTATAAGGAAACAGAGGAGGGAAAAAATAAATTGAAAACAGGGTAGGGAGACAGAAAAAGGGCGGGAGAAGAGGCAGGAACAGATGAGCAGTGGAAGTGAGTGAGTGGTGTTGTGGTGGTTGTTCCCTGTTTGGACAAGATCCATATTTTCTCTCTGTAAAAACACAGGGATGAGTTCTTGTAGCTGACAGGCAGTTCAACCCATCCCCTGGAAAAAACAAATATAAATATGATATTTTCCCTCTCTACTTGTTTAATACATTGTTATAAACCACATGTAGTCGGTAATATTTTGCTTGGTAGATTCAAAGACTACTTGAATTGAAAATTTTTAGAGAAAGGACAAATAGTGCGAAAACATGCAACACTTGTCCTGCACAAATCAAAAATCTGGTTCACTGAAATCATTTATATAGACACATTTTTTTATAGACAAATGCCCTCAGGTAGTAACTCTGCATTGCTTGATGCTGCTTGGGATAAGTGAGTAAGTTTTTTTGAGATTTATGCGTTGATGGTGTCCATTTTTTTTGGCTTTTGACCCCTCAAACCAAGATAATGTCTCCCTGTATCCCCTTGTCAATGGGGGACATATGTCCTATCTGTCATTTTTGTAATCTTAATATTTTTTAGAGGTCTGAGGAGGTAAAATTAACAGTGATACAATAAGTAAAGTCTGAAAAAAAGAGTGTCTAAGTGTCCCATAGGTGTCCTAAGTCCCCATTTTGAGAACCACTGCTCTAGGTGTGTTGATTTCACTTATCATCCTGTTGATAAAAAATTGATTTCTGCTGCCTTTTCATGTCATGACAATATTTGGATTTAGATTGTCTGTCAGTAGATGTGGCTTTCTGCTGCCTTTAAGATGGAGGGTAACACTGAAAAACTGGACTTTTTGGGTTGATGTCATGTTTGAATAGGGCTGTTTGTGCAGACTCTGTGGGTTAATGAGTAATAAAACAGGTCACCATTTGCTTATGCTCATTTAAATGGATCAGCTTACTGAGCACACAGCCATACACACACACAAACACATACACACAAATGCAAGTCCATTGCATTGAAGCTCTTGTTGTCTGGCTCTCACATGCTAACCTACTGAACCGGAGGCTACAGCCACTCTGCCAGCACATGTGCATGTGCCTGAGAAGCACGAGGCACGTGCTTTATTGCCTGTTTTCTCCCACTAGTTGTTGTTTAATGTGAGTTTTGTGACTTCCTCCTCAGCCTTAAGTGCAAACAATATTTGACAATCCTTGACTATTGCAATCAATGAGCTTCAGTTTGTGGAAAATGAAAAAAATTTGAACCTTTGTGAAACCAGAAAAGTCAATTAAGAACAAATTAACACTGATGGCTGGAACAAAGAGGAAGTTGTCGTGGCTTTATAGTGGGAAAAAGAGAAGAAACAAACAAATGACAAACAATGGAACAGATTATAATATGACAGCAGAAAATATAATCAAAATGCTGAGGTCAAACCTTTAACAAGGTGCTGGTAGGAGGACACAAACTAGCTCACTTCCTCTCCCTTTACCTCTGTTTCTAGTCTTTATTCTAAGCTAAGCTAACCATCTCCTGGCTAAGGTGTCGTTACTTGACAGACTGAAGAAAGAGTGGCATCAATTTTGTCATCTATCTCTTGATTGAAACTTAAGTGTTAAAAGAATTGTTGGAGTTGAACCTCAAATAAGGTTCTCATTGGAGATCTTTATTTCCTTTGGTAATAGGCTATTATTAATCTTTTCATCTACCTTTGGGCAAGAAAATGAATAATGTTTTTTCAATGTCGAACAGTTAATTCAACATAAATGTTGACCTCTAACTTGCTGTTAGTTCTACATGCCAAGCTCCAAGTACTGTTAAAAACACACCTCAACAAAAAAAAAAGGTAAAAACTAAGAACAAATTGAATGTTTTCTATTTTAAAAAAAAAATGTAAAACCTGACAAAAATGAGCCATCACATAAGAGATGCCTTTGCTCGTCATGGAGGATTGTTTTTACAGTCTTTTGACATTTTCACCCAAATTCTGGCAAAAAAAATTAAAGTAAAATGTGACATTATAGTTTAAATCATCTATTTCCTGCCTGTCTCTTTTTTTTCTCTCTCACACACTCACATAAAAAAAACTCCTATTCCTCATTCAAATGTCACTGTGCGTTTTGAATAGTCAAAGCAGCACCGGATGAAACGGTGAGATCATATTCAAACCTATTCATATTTTACTCAAACATCTGTAAACCAGGGGCATGTGTGTGGCCCATCATTCCGGTTACACCTGAAATACTCAAACTGTGTTTTCAAACTTCTAATACAAATATTATTTTAGTCAATGAGGATAGGAAAGAAGTTCATGATCACTGCTTGGAGGAAGTACCTTTCTGTAATAAACACTGTCTAACAGCTTGGGCATGAGTCCAGACTGCTTGTTTTTATGTTTGGCAGTCTGGGAAATGTCCCCTGACTGCCAAAGATGCCAAAGAGAAAGGTTAAGGTAGAAGCAGTCATTATATTTGGATAACGTGATGACATGAAACAATGCCCAGCAGAGTTTTTTTAATCACTGTGAATTTGTTAAGGCCCAGTTAGACCAGACACTGGAGCAACAACATTTATCCATCTGTTTTCACGAAAATATAGTTACAGAAGCTTGGCTACTCACAGGGCTAGTTGGTGAACTTCTGTATCTAACAAACTAACTGCTAGCTCTATGCTAACCCTAACCCTACCCCTAACCCTAGCTCTAGTTAGTCACATTAAGTTTTGCAACTTTCCTTCTATTTTCTATGTACAAAGCATTTACTCCCATTGGCTATTTGTTCTTTTGACTATAAATAATCTCGTTCAGAGATAAAAGCTCCCACAAGTTTGCCAACTACAGACTGGCTGTCCATGAAAACCGCTGGTTGACACATTGCATTTTTGTAGACCAGTTGTTTTCCTGTTAGGGTAATAAAGCAGTGGCAGTGTAATCACAGAAATTATGCAGCTGGGGATGCCATGTTTGGTTGTTGTTGACATAGATAGTCATAGTTGTATGTTATCAGTGACAGTAAACTAAGATGTTAAATGTAAAGACAGTAATGTAAAGGTGGTGGTTTTGTTACTGCAGCCAAATAATATTTCAGACAAACTTGCTAGGGGGTTTTAGTCCAATCAGATTGGGCCTGAAAAAAATCCTCTTAGAGCCAATCAGGACTCCTGAGGTCAGACTATTTAACCTAACCCCAAGCTGGCTGAGACCTTTTCAAGGAGAATTAATTTTTAAAAAAGATATATATCTCCTGCAATTAATGGACTTGTTGACTAATGTTTGGAGACAGTATTCGTGTGTTAAAATTAAAATTCAACAAATTTGAGCTTGAAGTGGAAAACAGGGGAAGATTTGCTCAAACCAGAGTTGCCAAACTTTTCCATTCCAAAGATCCTCAAGTAAGATTAGGTTCTACCTAGGGCCCCCCTTTTGTAAGATGCCTGTAACAACACAGGTATAAATTAAATAAAAGAATGAGCACCATTTAAATCCATACTTAATGTTGCCTTAAGTTTTATTCAGCTGGGACTGATTTTGATTTTCTTCTTTGCAGCTGAACACCTGTCAGCTGGGGTGTCGTTCTGCTCATCACATCTTTTTTTGTGAGTTAGCACAAGATGTTAGCAAGTAAGCTTGCAAAATTGAAGGTGCAGAGCAGCTTAAAGGGTGTGCAGACTGTACCAGGTCCACACTGACCGCTTATGATTTGATGAATTATATTTAGACTGGCAGAAAGTTAGAAAAAAAGAGCATGAAAAAGAATTTGATATGTTATTGTAATAAATTATATTTTACAATAATATGCATGATGATAATTACATTTTTTTCCTGCATTTCCCCTCACTCAGTTACATTTGCTGTGGCCCCCCTGGTGGGCAAGGTGGGCAGGACCCCTACTATGAGAATCATGGACTGAATCCCCTAGTTTTAGTTGATTTAGCTGCAAAGATTCGCTGTTTTAAATTGCCGTGTGACCAGCTGCTTTAACAACTACTTCAGCACTCTGAAGGCCATGTACATGTGCTGCATATGTAGGTAGGTGTCTGGTGCGAATATTGTGGGTGGATGTTGCAATGGGTGACAAATATTATGTATTTCCTGACAAGTATTAACCCTAAATGACCTTTTGTCAAATCCAATTTTTAAAAAAACTATGTTCATATTATTTGCATCAGAGACTCGGCTCCTCTCAGTGTGTTTGTGAATGAATGACTATGAGGGACGTCTGTGAGGAGGATTATGTGCAGGTCAAAGCAGGCAGGACTAAAGTACAACTGGTGTGTTTTGTGAGTGTTTGTCTGACATGTGGCTGTCTGAGCAGAACAGACATAGGGATTAAAGACAGGAAACACACTGGTGTTTAAGCGCTTCTGCATCCATACACAGACACACAAGCTCTTATGGCTTTTCTTTCCTGCAGTTTGTTTGAAAACCATCAATTTTTAGTGTTTCTGGATGCAAAAATTTGATATTTTGTTGGGGCTTGCTTGCACCCAAACAGTTAAACACGCACTCCTATGTGTCAGAGGTGCGTCCCACTTGACACATGTTTTGACGTCATCAATCTGTCATGTTTTTGTTTGAGAATGTGTGACAGAGCCAGAAACTGTGGTTACTAAGGCAACGAGTGGGGCAAATACGACTGGTGACGACAGGTACAGATACACATATACAGAACCACACACACACACACACACACACACACACACACACACACACACACACACACACACACACACACACACACAC
>JAQMCX010000025.1:3677179-3689227 GCA_029814765.1 Acanthurus leucopareius
ACACACACACACACACACACACACACACACACACACACACACACACACACACACACACACACACACACACAAGGTGCACTTAAAGCACATAAGCATAGAAGACAAACCATGTTGAACTCATGCTTACACTGACTGTCATTATGAGTGTTTTTCTGCTCATTTTCCCAGAGGACAACATGAAGGGCAGCTGACCAGTGATAGAGGATACAAGGGGAGGAGGGGGGAGGAGAGGAAGACAGGAGAAGAATGGGGGAGGAACAAGAGGAAGTGGAGTGTTCTTGTTAATGTGGCACAGTCACATTTAAGTGATTGAATTTCCTCTGTACAAGCGCGCGCATGGATGTGTGTGTGTGTGTGTGTGTGTGTGTGTGTATGTGATTGAGTGTACAGGCATGAGTCAATAGCTCAACTGCTTGACAGCCAACATGACTTGGGTTACGCAACACAAAACTAAAACGTTTATCTCCTTGCCCCCCTCTGTGCCTGCTGCAGGCTCAGAATGAAACTCAGGGCTCTAGCTGGTCTCACAATCAGCCATGGGACAATACAACTGAAACCTATTTTGTGCTGTGACAACTGACAAACTCTCTCTTCCTGCTTGCTTCCTACTCTCAAGCTGTATTCAGTTGTAAGGATAAGAAGCAGCAAAGTGTAGATTGTTACCAAACTTTGGCATAAACCTTGTGGAGTTCATGGAGGAAACCTACAACCATTTACATGCAGTTAAAATGATACTATATGAAACCTTATTTGACATTTTTTTTATATTTTTAAGAGATTTTACAAGAATCTTAAAGGATCTGCACATATAAAGCATTAACATTCAAGCAGTTCAACTGTAGTGAAGGAATTCTATTTATCTACTAGCAAAATGCTGTTGGTTGGGAAGTTGCACTGGACCAATAACATTAAAACACTTGAGCAGAATCCATTAAAATGAATGATTCCAGTGAAACCAGTATACCTGCAATTGAACGTCTCTCATGAATTTCTTTATTGAATTACAGGAAATACTGACTTAGAGGCAAACACGCATTGTTGTGTAATGTTGCCTGAAGGAAACTCTCAGCGATGTGTGAACCCTGCTAACAATAGCCCGCTAACACGGCTAACCTGCCAGCTGCTGCCCACTGACACGGCGTGGGTGGACATGGTGGAGCAAACTTTGTTGACAGCAGTTGCTTATCAGCAAATGTAGGTTCATGTTACATGCAGGAAAACATATACAGCTAACTGAACGGAAGCTGCGCATTTGGCCATTTTTTGGCACAAACATGCTTATCTTAGTACATTGATGCTAACCATGCTTTCAGAGGTTTTCTAAATTTTGAATTTGCTCTGCTTTAGTAACTCACTGTCACCGCTGTAAAACTGGCTAAAGCTGCTGCTTTCTGCCAAAGAGCAATAACATGTCAAGCCCACAGGCACAGAGTGCATGCTGCACAAGAAATAGTTTTTACTACTTCTCTAACTTTATTACATCGTCTCGTTAAGATACAAAAAAGAGAAAATCAATGAACTGACTGAATAGATTGTTGAAAGATAACTAAAGCTAATCATTAAATATTAATAAACCTTTATTTTGTCCCTTTGTGCTTCCTCTTGTTTAAACCAGTTTCGTATCAGAGCTTGTCACATCCGATGCAGTTGTTATTTTTTTATAAGGAAAGCCTTTGTTTCACTTTTTCCATAATTTGACTCCTGACTTCTGCGGAATGATGTGATTATTCAAGGAAATTTTATCGGCAACACACCCTATTCAAACAGAGAATGTTGTTTAGTTTTATTTGAGCAAAGAGTATTTTTGTCCATGTGGGCTGCTCCCTAAGAGAGGCATGTTTCCACATTAAAAAAAATCTGCCAAGTGCAACTTTAAATTGTACAAGGCAGTTGGAACACTGGGCTTGAGGCTGGAAAATTACCAGTTTGAATCCTTGGAGGGATAAAAATACTTAGAGGATGGAGGCGAGAGCTGCACAGTCATGACTCTGATGCAAGCATTTTATTTTTAATACTGTGAATCAATACTTCAACACATACTGCTTTCTTCAGGATTAAAAAATAAACATAAAAATCAACTGAGATGACTAAGAAGAGAAAAAAAAACATTTTACAGTTTGAAAAAAGCATGTTTTATTTTGGTGGTGTTAATTGGATGATGTAACTGGGTGGCTTCAGATACTTTTCCATAAATATTGTAACAAATTTTGAGTTTAAGGTCAAACTCAGATTCCTTTCTGACTTAAACTTGAAAGGATTTTGCCGACCTAAAATCTTTTTTTGGGATAATTTACTTTTCCTCTTTTGTATAACTTGAATCGTTGAGTTCTGTAAACAAAAAAAATGTTTTGAACAGATTTTGTTATTGTAGTGCTTGAAAAACAGATGGTTGCAATTGAAAATATTAAATTATTAATATGATTATTCATGTAAATGAGTTTTTTGCAATCGGACTCACAGCTTTTTGAAATAAAAAAGGGGTTGTAAAACTGAAAGATCAAGTTTTTCTCAAGAAAAGTAAATTACCTAAACAAAGGATTAGTGGTCAGCAAGGCTTTTTTAGTTTATTTAAAAACTCAATTCTATTCTAATATTCTAAATTTGACAATAAAACTAAAAAAACAAAAAGGAATACAGTTGACTTGAAATGGTAATTTTTTGTTTTGTATTTTAAATTTTTCGGTGCAAATGGATAGGCAAATAACTTGTGAGTTTAATTCCATAATCATGCCAATTCCACAGTGAGTTCACTTATTTAACCTACCTGATCACAATGTTATTTACATGTATTATTATATTCTGAAGAAAACAACAGGATGGGCAGCTCTCTCCTCTGACTGATGCTCACCTGCAAATCAGCACCTCCTTGGAAATGGTGGTACTTTTTCTTCAACTCTTAGTAATATCCTGCAGGACAAAAGGAAGGGCTGTTCCCTCCATTAACGAGTTTTATCTGCACAATAGGCCTTTTTTTTACACAGAAGACATTTTGACATGTCACAGTAAGAAAAAGACACTGTCAGACTGTCATGGCTTACTGGGACATTTGAACAAAACCAAGTCAATATCAATGTCTTTAGCATTGAATGAAATGATGTTAGCATATTTCCCCTTATAACAGACCAGAATGTCTGCTGTGAAAAAGGCCTCGGAGCAGAAAAAAAAAGGCTTGTAGGGTTTTAAACTTTCTAAATTGGGTCTTTCTGTGAAAGAGCATACTGTACAGTCATCTGGTCCTTCCTTCGTAAAGGTTGAATTGCCTTCTGCTGTCACAGGCTGCAGCTCAGTCACATCATCTGAAAATCACATTCTCATCGAATACTGTCCTCTCTCTCAAGTCACTTTTACTGGATCTCAGCTGATCTCTTTGTGTTGTTGCTGATGATATTTTGTTTTGTTTTTTTTTTAAAAACACACTGCATTATCTACACTGACTTTGCCATGGATACCCATTGTCTGTTTATGCTGCAAGCAATACCGCCCATGCCCTTTGCTTTAACACGGTTGTCTATAAATAGCTGATGCTTAGTAAAGAGCAGCACTTGTACAGTATTTATTGGAGAGTTGGGCTGTTGGGCTATGAACTTACATAATTCCAAAGGAGGATCTAATTCTGGGAACTGTATCATCCATATCAGATATGTCCCTCTAACCAGCTCTCATTGGAGCTTCAGGGGAAATGCCTCTTCCTTCAAGAAGTTTCCCATGAATTGAGACTGAGGCTTGTCACACATTTGCCTCAGCACTGTGCTTTTATGGTCCTGAAACTTTTGGTTTCCAGGAAACACTTGATAATATTTTGGGCCATGTGCATCACTTGTTTTCTACTGTGGGGAATTTTTTACCTCTTTCTTTGCTGCACCTAAGAGCACCTTGTTAATCTAATCCAAGAAGACACTGTTGTGGGTAGTCTTTTAATACTTTATTTTATCTTCAAATCCTGAAACAGGCGAGCCCCCGGAGAGGAGAATAAAACAATGGAAAGTTAACTGGAACTCACAGTCCGACTCCTACTCATTCCACCAGCGGCAGCCAAACACCAAGCCTATGCGTCAGTTTGTAAGAAAAAGTGTTTTCTTTTTTTTGCATCAGTGTGTCATGACTGAGAGAACTTAACTGTATCTCTCCATGTTCCAACTGCTGATAACTCCTCTAACTGCGTAAAGGCAAACATTTTCCTCCTTCAATCTAAACGTAATGAGATCAGAGGAATTTAAAAACAGCACTGAGGAAACAGAGATGTGAATTGTATAAAGACAATACACATAAAAGTTTGAAAGCTGAAGGGGAAATCATATTTTTTTTGAGAACAGATTTGGCTAATTAAAACAACGTCAATTGGCAGCCATCAAGATGAGTGAATATCTCAGACAGTCCCAATAAAAACTGAACACTATGTGCTTCAGCATGACTCTGCCTTGCCAACTGCTATACTGCTCACCTGAAATCTCTCATAACCCTACTGAGCCACACCTTCCCATTTCCCAAGGGGAAAGTTGTTCTCGGCACTCCTTGAACTTTGCTGTGCTGAGTTTGTCTTATTCTTGTTTGAGAACCAAATGTTGACTTTTATATTCTGCATTTACATTATCATCCATTCCACATGAGCTGACTGACTGATTTACAGGCTAAGACTGCAGAGAGACGATGCAAAATTTGTTTCTACACTCTACATCTGTATTTTGGTAGATAACATTATATCTGACATAATCTGTGATTGCATGTAGCCCAAAATAATTTGCTTTACTACAACTTTGCTTGTTAACTGTTTTCTATTCACTGTGTGTAATTCATGGTCAGGAGTGAAAGGGGGACTGTCATAAAGTGGCCTGACCTCTTAATTCAAACTGTGTGAGCACGGATAGAGCTGTTGCAGAAACAGGCCTGCTATTGTTGTCTTTATATCTGAGCGTGTTGGGAAGCCAGCTTTCCTAACAGCTGAGGATAAACATACTGAGCTCTGTGACACCAAGCCATCAGCACAGATTGAGGGTAAGAATGCAGTGTGTCTGGACGGCGCCCTGGCCTGCTTGCTCACTGTGTGTCTGCACAAATGTTCATGATGGGGCCGGACCAAGATTTATGATATGTTTCAGCACTGGTTTAATCCAGGGAGGGTGGGAGAAGGTTTTTTTTTTTCCAAGTTTGTAGTTAGATAGAAGTGTTGATAGCAGTTAGAATGCATTTGTGTCCCAGTCTACTCTGTAAAAACACTCCCTGATGAAGGCTGGATGGCAAAATGTGTCAGAGTGTTTTTAAAGTCCAACATGACCGTGCCTCTACAATAAAGGCATTTTAACATTTTGAGGAGAGTGCCTTGGAGGCTTCTAATGATTTTTCAAGAGGAATAGAATTTATTATACTTTAGATACACAGATTTCATCGGTAGCATCAATTCATTTTTGGTTTGGGTCTTTTCATTGAATTTGTTAACAACAACAAAAAATAGAGGACTGAATGCCTTGTTCTTTAATCCTAGTTTTTATTTTAAATTTTTGGTATTTAAAAAATAGTAAATATTTTTGACACAGAAAAGTTATATTTAAAGAAAATTGTGAAACAATAAGTTAGAAGTTAAGGAAACTCTGCTCTCCTCTCATTCCTTTCGCCTGTGCCTTCTCCTACATATTCCACCTCCTCCTCTTCTTCCCAAGCGGACGCCACCGGAGACAGAACCATTACCCCGGCAGCTAAAAAACAGGTCAAGTGTTGTTCCGTGATGTTGAAATTAATGACTTTGGTCCCACAGAGAGTCCAAGGGGGAGAGATAGAGGGGAGTGATAGGAGAGACAGAAGTGGAGGACGAGTGGTTGAAAGTGTTTAAAAGACAGAGAGAATGTGTCAATGAGACAGGGAGGAGGGAGTTTGGAGAGGCTTGCTTTTACTCAGCTCTACTCCCAACCACTTGTCTGACTCCACTGTTTCCTCTCCATCTCTCACATTACAATTGTAACATCATGGAACAACGCTTGATTTTAATTTTGAAATTATAATGAGAGTCACAAGAGGGTAACAGCTAGTCCTGAAATAGCCTTCATGCGTAGTAAAGCTGTTGAGTTATTTTAAAACAGAAGCATTGGGTCAAAATAATCTCTACGCAAATGCAGTTACAGTAAGAGGACTAAAAGTAGAAATTTTAGTTGCCCACAATAACGTCTGTGATGTTTCTATATTGCCTGTGATGAAGGCATGTATTTATAGTAAAAAAGTCACAAGCATTACAGTCTGCATGATGATCTATAGTCTACAGGCTAAGTAATTTTTTTACCAAGATTTTAACCAAGTCCTCCCAAGATTGCATACTAATGCAGGACATTTTACATAAAAGCATATGTGTTAACAATTCATTGTTAAAATGTCTAAAAACAACTATATCTTTGCTACATATTTTGTTTAGATGTGTACTAATATTATTTGATATGTTTGTAAGTGTTCACACACAGACAAATGAGTGACTATATTCAGAGTAACAGTGTGTTTCGTTTTGTTGCCTGTAGCTAACTCTCAGAATAACTGGTCAGAAGATGAGGGAGGAAGTCTGCAAACGTGACTGTACGTAACTTGTCTATCAACATTTCTGCCTGAGTCAATCGGATTGATCATCATCTGCAATGTATCTGTTTAATAATGAACTAAATAAGTTCCATGAGCCCATGCTACTTCATGACGCCATTGATGTCTATGTGGTTCGGTTTATGCTTAAATACCTGCTTAACTAATACCATTCCCATCAGCCTTAGCTGAACTTTGCATTTGGAGCCAACTGGTTAATTTTAACATGCTGACATGCTCAACTAAGTTGGTAACACATTATATTGGCTACTCTTCAGCATGTTAACATCTTAATTTTGAACATGTTTGCATGTCAACAGTGGCATTTAGCTCGATGCATTGCCATGTCTTACACGCTGCATTCATGCCATAAACTCTTGGTCCTGCTGAATCAGATATTTTTTAGGCCCATACAGTTGTTAATGTTAATAACATGGATAAATTCCATAAATTCCCTGATTTAAAAAAGAAAAAGAAAATAATTAGCACTCCTTTTTTTTTTAAAAAAAAGAAGTGCTAATTTTATATATACATATATACAGTATATATATATATATAAGTCATATGTGGATGTTTTCACCCTGATTTCAGTGCTGCTGACTGAGGACATAACTGTAAACTGTGTCGGCACATCCATCAACTTCCTCAGCAAGCCACAGGAAGTTCATTAATATTCCATGATGCCGAGTGACCTGAAACTCAGCTGATGTTTCTGTAAATCCGGCAACTAGCTGACCACTTCTCAAATCCTATTCAGAGACACAGCAGAAGATATAGGACCATTTACAGCAACACATGGTTATATACCTATGTATTTGTTGGAGTGCTCTGCACCAGGATCCCTGGTGAATCTAAGCAGCAGCCAGAGTTCAACAGCACAGGAAAGATAAATGAGACAATTAAACAGTGCAGTTGATGGCACCTCAGTGACTAATGGCTTTTCCTGCCTGCTTGTCTGAGCAAAGACAAACACAGTTGTAAGCAGCAAGGTGTGTGTGTACTGCACATGGACTTGATGGACACATGCTTGTGTGTTTATTTGAGTGTGTTTGTGTCTGTGTGTGTCAGTGGATGGGCTGGAGGTTTGTTGCGGGAATTGCCAGATAGACATCAATGAGATAACCAGGTGATAGAGAGGGAAAACAAAGGCATCGCATTTTTGGGATTGATATTAACAGTTCCAACAATTATTCTCCATCATCCTCCATGTTTACATTCTGTTCGTTGGAATAAATAATAAAAAACAAACTAGGAAACTATGCATAAGAAAGACTACCTTGATTACTCATTAAATTATCCCTTTCCTGTGTTTTGTTTACTAAAGTAAGCTGCAAATGTTTGCATGTCAAACTAACTTACTTATGACCTGTGGCAATGCTAACATAATGCTAGTGCTGTTTATTATTAACTAACCATCTGTGTTTGTGTGTGTGTGCGTGTGCATGTAGCTATGCGTGTGTGTGTATGCGTGTGTGTGTGTGTTGGGTCACTGATAACATTAGAAAAAGTAGCATTCAGTGTTGGCACTTTCAAATGTTTAGTATAAAAGCCTTTTCTCCTATAAAAGTAAAACATGAACAAACATTACAGCATGAATGTAACCTTTCTTGGTTAAAAAAAAGTTTATCTAAAGAATTCAAAAAGAAATGTTTGAACAAATTAAAGATTGTTCTTAAATGTGAGGGTCAACAAGCTGTTCTTTGCAGTACAAAAGCATTGCTTCCCTGATCATTTCTGTTGGCTGGAGGTTGCAATGACCCTTTTTTCAATTCCTACAATCCCTTATTTCTTCACATTTGCTCTAATCCATCCCATCTTCCAAGTTCACCTTAATTTTGATCTCAGCCACACACCTGTAAAGTTGACTGAATTCAGCATGCACTGTTATTATGCTAACACCTAGTAAAGAACTCAAAATCCTTAGTGTGGTAGTTCCCACTATAATAGGTACAGGAGCAAATGCAGCTTATACTAAGTGACCAATTTTGGCTACATCTGTCTAAAATCAAGGATCCATTCATTTCAGATATTTCAAGTTATTCAGAGTGTTAGATAAACAGCAGATACAGCTGTAAACTGTATTGGAGTAGATGAGACTGGAAAGCTTGACAGTGCTAATAACGTTAACTTTGCATCATTAGCGTGTTAATATTTAGCGTTTCATTTGCTAGCTGGAGTTACATTGCTAACATAATAGATTTGTTATTACAAGCTAGCAGCAATGTGTATTTATAATATTTACCCAGTATGTGTGTGTTTACACCTTTTACCACTCTATTACAGAGCATTGACTGTGTCTGTAGAAATGTGCTGGGCACATGAGACACACATTGTTTACAGTGATACTATGTGTGTGTCCCAGCATGTTTGCATGTGGCAGGGGCAGGGGATGGGGCTCTTCCTGCCCTTACTTCCTGTTGTATACCCTATTAAAGGCCCACAGTCCACTGGGAGTGGACAGATAGGACAGTCATGTGGTAATTAGCTCTGCTCATTAAAACTGACCTCAGGCTTTGTTCTGCCATCTGGATACACTGTTCTACCTCCTGTTAGACAAGTGCGTGAGTGGTTGACATGGTTTTTTATGCTTCTCACAATCCTAAATGAAAAAGTGCCCCACCTGTGGTGTGTGCTTCTTTTCTACATTTCTCTCCTAGCCATTGATCTACCTTTTCTTAAAACATCATCTGGCAAACTTACTGGAAGGAACGGTTTACCGAAAACTTTGGCTGCATTTCTGAACTTTTAACAGACTTAAACATATTCGTCTCAAACCTCTTACATTATTAGTTTTAACTGTTTGAATTGTGAATGTGGACCATGTGCACTTAATCAACACTGAGCTTCTACTTCATTCTTCATGAGATGCATTTTGTTGTAAATCTACATAAAATATGCCTTAGATTATCACATTCTTGAATTGCATTAACATTACATTCACAAGTGCAAATTCACTAAGGCATTGTTTATGGGTCAATGGTAAGCTGATTTTTAAACTGTGTTTTCAAATGTGATGGGGTGGACCACAAGGAGCCACACAGACAGTCGGATTACTCAGGAATGCAACACACATGCTTCAGGAAATGCTGAATTGTTCATCTGGTGTCTAAAAGGTCTCAGGAAGTTTCCTTGCAACAAACAAAGTGTTTGAATTCAGTCTGTTTTTTATTTGTCAAAGTGCAGTCACAGGGCATCAATAATTAAAGAAACACGATCTGCATGTTTTTTACCGTAAGTATAAAGATGTCAATTTGCAGATTTCTGAGAACTTGCGTGAAGGAGTTTTTTTTGTTGTTGTTGGTTTGATTCCTTTTTCGCCATAACAGTGCCAACCAGAACACCAGTCGAGGCTACCAAAAAATGACTACCTATTACTTTTACGAATTTAATGGAATTTCCAAATTTGAAATAAACAAAGACAAACAAATTAGCAAACTATATATAACACATTTGTTACTGGGCTTTACACAGGCGCTTATAGGTAGATTTCGTTACTTCTAGACAGAGCTATGCCGACTGTTTTCCCCAGTTTCCACTCTTCATGCTAAGCTAATGGTCAGCTGGCTTTAGCTTCCTATTTAGTTTAAGATAAAGGAGTGGTTTTGATCCTCTTATATAACTGTAAAAAAGAAACTCAATTTATTCTCTAAGATGTTGAACACTCCCTTGAAAGTCCCTGAGCTGAACAGCTGAAATAATATAACCCTGTTCATTACCAATACACAAAATCTAGAGGGGCATTTTCCATCATACAGATGTCAGTTTAAACTCAAGGTTTTAAAAGGATCATGCATGAAAGTA
This sequence comes from Acanthurus leucopareius, assembly GCA_029814765.1. Lineage (NCBI taxonomy): Eukaryota > Metazoa > Chordata > Actinopteri > Acanthuriformes > Acanthuridae > Acanthurus > Acanthurus leucopareius. The sequence goes on from JAQMCX010000025.1 coordinate 3,687,533, forward strand.
TGTATGATTTGTTAAATAATGAGCCATTAAGGGAAAACAACGAGTGTGGTACTTTAACTATTTAGTCTGCAAGTTTCCCCTCAGTGTTTTAATCTATAGAACAGAGGAGTCAAACAGAATAAGGGAACAATGCTGTAAGAGGTAATTGACATTAAAAGCTAAAATAAGAGGAGAGCTGTATGTTCTTGTGCAAAAGAAGACTGGAAGTCGCCTTCCATGTCGTAAATTGTGAGAAGGAGCAGCAGCTAATGGACAAGTACAGGGAGAGCAGTGAGTCATACTACTGTGTTCACAAGAACCCCAGTTTCTACAAGATCCTTTGTGATGTATGTCTGCAAGTGTCTGTGAGAGAGAAAATGAGACAACGACTGAGCGAGACAAGTGAGAAATATGCATGTCTGCAGCATAATTCAGTGAGTGTAGGGGGGGAGTGGAGTTGTGTTTGTGTGAATGAGAGCAGTAAGAAGAACACAGTAGGTTTGTTGAGCAGCTCTCTGGAGGACAAAAGCATCTTTCTGAGACACATGCCTATAGCTGATTATGCAGACTGCAGACAGCATTAGCAGCATAGCTCACATTTCATACATGTAACAGTCTTAAGGCTTCTCATGCTGAAGCTCTGCATGTTCTGGTATATGGAATATGTCAAAAACTGTTGATTTAATTTTAGCTGGCTTGTAGCAACTTCAATGTTGCATGCAGCTCATCCAAAGACCCTTTTTTCTTTCTGACATTATGAGAATTTATAAGCTTAAATAGAATTTATAAGCTTAAATTTATAAGCTTAAATAGATAAAAATGTCACAAGAATAAAGTAAAACATAAAAAAATTAGAAAATAATTATAACTGACTGAGGGGTTTTTTTTAATACAGCACATGGTCTCAAAATATACAATGCAAAATGCTACTTAAGATGTCATACAGTTTCAAAAAATAGTTTACATTTGACAAATATAACGTGAAATTTGACCACAGACTGTGCGGTAACAGATGTGGAAATAACCACTGTGGTGTCACCAATTGGTGTTTGGACTACTGTTTTAAGGGCCTTGAGTTGGGCATTATGGCCATCACCATAATGGTGTTTTCAGTGCCTGAGGTGACCATATTTGGATTAGAGGGTGGAGTTTGGGAAGGAATGAGAGGATCTGACTGAGAACCTGAGGATTCTCCCTTTGATAGCAACTCAATCATAAGGCAGTCGTACTCTGCTTTTTTGTCCATATCTCTATAAAAGGTGCCATAGTTTGAAAAACTGACTTCCATATTTACTGAAGAAGACTTGAAACTAGCAACTAAGCTGTATACTTACTCTTACTTACTAAGTTAAGTGACTGACATACAAATTTCTTAAACTTAGACACCTTCTCACTTATTTTTGCAGGCATTGGAGTCCTCCCCTGTAGGCCATTTGAAAGAATGCGGGTATAAGGCACTTTTGCACCAGTGTCACATCTCAGACCTCAACACTTACTCCACTTCTACAAACAGTCTATCATTTGGACACATAAGAGAACAGGAAATAACATTAAAAAACAACACAACACTGAAATGTATGAAATACACATGCAAACATACACAATATGTCATACCATATAAATGATGTGCACTACACTCGATTGGTATCAATAAATAAGACAGTAAAACAAATGTTTTATCAATATATAGCAAACACAGAATTTATCTAGTTATGA
>JAQMCX010000025.1:3689327-3701884 GCA_029814765.1 Acanthurus leucopareius
ATACAGCACATGGTCTCAAAATATACAATGCAAAATGCTACTTAAGATGTCATACAGTTTCAAAAAATAGTTTACATCTGACAAATATAACATGAAATTTGATCACAGACTGTGCGGTAACAGATGTGGAAATAACCACTGTGATGTCACTCATTGGTGTTTGGACTACTGTTTTAAGGGCCTTGAGTTGGGCATTATGGCCATCGCCATATTGGTGTTTTCAGTGCCTGAGGTGACCATATTTGGATTAGAGGGTGGAGCTTGAGAAGGAATGAGAGGATCTGACTGAGAACCTGAGGATTCTCCCTTTGACAGCAACTCAATCATAAGGCAGTCATACTCTGCTTTTTTGTCCATATCTCTATAAAGGGTGCCATAGTTTGAAAAATTGACTTCCTTATTTACTGAAGAAGACTTGAAACTAGCAACTAAGCTGTATACTTACTATTACCTACTAAGTTAAGTGACTTACATACAAATTTCTTAGACTTAGACACTTTCTCACTTATTTTTGCAGGCAATGGAGTCCTCCCCTGCAGGCCATTTGAAAGAATGTGGGTATAAGGCACTTTTGCACCAGTGTCACATCTCAGACCTGAACACTTACTCCACTTCTATAAACAGTCTATCAGTTGGACACATAAGAGAACATGAAATAACATTAAAACACAACACAACACTGAAATGAATGAAATACACATGCAAACATACACAATATGTCATACCATATTAAATAATGTGCACTACACTTGATTGGTATCAATAAATAAGACAGTAAAACAAATGTTTTATCAATATATAGCAAACACAGAATTTATCTAGTTATGATTCATATGCTAAAATCATTCATATTGCTCAGGTTATTTAAAAATTTAGTTGTGCACTCTGAAACATCCTCTGGCATAATTTACATGTGATTCAGCTGGTGTGTGCATCACTGCCAACTGCTTTCAAAAAATAACCAGGTTAGTGTGTGTGCGTGTGAGACTTGCATACTAAAAGGAAGCAAGTCAGTGTCGGTATGACGAACTGTTGCTAAGCAGTGGTGGTTGAGGCGGTGGAGGGGGCGAGGGGGGCGGCAGGTTTGCAGTGATGGAATCTGAGGGCTCACTCATGTGTGTGCACGTGTCTTCCCTTGGATTTTATGATGTTTGAATATTGATAGTGTGGTGAGGGGAGAGTAATGCAGTTTGTGTCACATAAAAGCTGCTGACAACAAACAGATTAAAACAAACACTTTCTTACAAATTGGAAACAAAGGATGGTTATCTCATTTCACCTCAATGCAATGTCGCGTCAATGTAGCGAGCGAAGGAGTTCCATGGTGAACCTTTACAAAGAGAAATAAATGGCTCATTAAAAAAAATAGATCTGAAAGTGTTGTCTAGCTTTGTCAGATTCAACATTGCAATAATGAGTCATTTATTCTGTCATGTGTTGCAGCTTCATCAAGTAAAGCTGCAGATGTCTGGCAGAGGAACACACACAGAGAGAGACAGGCTTTCCCCAGGACGATTACTCTATTATATGCAGCAGGGGGAAAGCCTTACAGTTTGTCGGCTTCCCTCTGTGTCTGTTCTTGTATTTTCTGCCTTTTTCTGCACATTCTAGACATGGATATTTGGCTCAAAGCTGCCGTTTTTAATGCTTTATTTTCTCCCTCTAATATACCAGCTGGTACACAGCTAAACATACTGTGCCTTCCTAGCAGGTGTTGTTCTTGTCGCATCTGGTCTGATCCAGTCGGGTGAAGGAGATGGTGGGGAGCTTGGCAGGTCGAGACACTGGCAGCCATTTGTACTCAAGGTCTTGCGATGAAGGGTCTAAACACCAGTTGTAGTTTTTTAACAGGTACACACAGGCTTCCTGGCAACAGAAAACAACAAATGAAATGCTTTTAATCCAGCATCTTAGCTGTATTTACATTAATGTAACATTCTGTCTGACATGACATGTAGAGCTAAAAGTAGAGGGGGTGTAAGTTACAACTTCCTTTTTATCAGCAGTGCAAAAACAAAATGTTAAACCAGAAGGTTCTTGGCAAAGCAAGAGCCTCCACCAACGCAGAATAAGTCTCCAACTTGTCGAGCAACGGCCTACATATCACTGCATGTCTGTATGTTTGTTCTCTTCCAGGTTGGAATGCAATGCAACACTATTTAGTAGCCAAGCTGAAAGAGAACATTAGGTCCTTGAAGAGCAGTTAATGATAGAAATCCCCTTCTTTATATATGTGATTAAAAATGTTCTATTTCACCAAAATGTCTCAAAATTTGTATGGTACCACCTCCAGTCTATTTTGTGTAGAAGCTGAACTATGGAACCAAAACACAGGGAAAACCTGATGTTCTGTTCTGTTCTGTTTTATTCTACATACTTAGTGCACTCAAAGTCTCATGACTGGTGACATCATAGTCAGCATTTCCCATTGGCTGATGCTGAGCCAACGAGCCCACCAATTGAATCCGCCGGCGCTAGCTGCCCTGCCTCCTTCCACTTTATGAATGAGGATTTTCCTGATAGAGGGGGAGGAGCAGCATGAATGAATGGGGACATTGGAAGGGAGGAAAGAAGTGAGGGAATGGAGGAAGGATGATGAGGGTGGGGGTGGGGGGAAGGAGGGGAAGGGGAGGATGGAGCAAGGAGGCGATGAGTCACATCTCTGACCTAGATCCCTTTATTCCCTTTTTACTCTGGTCACGCCCTCCTGTGTGTACGTGTGTGTGTGTGTGTGTGTGCAATGTTACGTGCATGTGGTCAGTCTGCTGAGAGCTGATCTGCCAAATGGTCTGGTCTTTCAGTAATAACAGCAGGTTACAGTGAGAGATGAGGTGCAGTGTGTGCACAGGTAGTGCAGGGTGATGGATGGTGTGTATATTTCTTGTACATTATCTCGCAGCAGTGTTGGATCCTTCGTCCAGAACTCTTACCAGGAGGAGCAGAGTTGACTCTGCTGCTATGAACTGATTAAATCTGCAGTAATTGGCCGACAGCAGGTGACCAATCTGTCTCAGTGAATGTGAAATGACATCAATAAATTTAAATTAATATATGGATGGAACTAGATTACATGGATTATATTAAACTAGCTAAGATAAAAAAACAAAAACATTTTATTTGATTCAATATTCTTAAAATAAATGATTATTCTAACACAATATAAATAAACTGTGATAATGGATTTAATTTAAACTTTCATTTAAATATTAATTTAGTTTAAATAATATTTAAGTTAATTACACTGAAGTAAGATATAACATTAAACTTGTTAAAAACATAAAAAATAACAAATTAGATAAAAAATGAATACAATTTTTTACTCAATTAAATCAAATAACATTTTAAGTTACATACATTTTATTAAATGCACTGTTTTTGATTTTTAAATGTGTCATACACAGAGAAAATATAAAAATATATAAAATATTTTTAGATTTACTTCACATGCAAAGGAAAAATTATTATTCAATGTCCATTTGGCAGAACGTGAGCGTTCTGCCTACATTATTTGATTTGTGCCTCATGCAAAAACAAGCTCCCTGTGGTTATCTGGGATAAGTCATCCAGTTCTTAGTAAAGAGATATGATTGTCCACCTGAACAATGAGGAGAGATGAATAAGGACAAAGCAGATAATCAAACTGCTTGGGACATTTCACCTGAGCTCCATTCAATCAGGTCCAACATTAACAATGACTCACAAATATGTATGAGTGTGTGTGTGAGGGTGTCTGTGTGTCATCCCTCACAATGCATTTTTGATAGTTTGCAGTGACACTCCCATCCCATATCATGGTCATATGCACGTGCTGCTGTATTTGCTCTTTTATAGTCTGAGAGAAAAAACATATAGCTGCCGTTTTAAAGACTTCAATCTACCAGCGAAGGTTAAATAACATACTTTAAGTGTGTTAGTTAACAGACTGACTCAACGGATGTCAACTGCTGAGCTAAGCCCCTCATTGGCCGACTGGTGCAATCTGCTCTCTTCCCTCTGCTCTTTCCTCCTGTTTTTCTTGCCACATTTATTGAGCAACTTTCTTGTGCACATTTAAAGCATTTGGCAGAGATAACAGGCTTCACAGTTAAGTCAGTTAGGTAAGCATTAAAGCATAAAACACATCCTCTTAAAAACTGACCTATTGCTAAAGCCCTTCCACAAACAGGAATTGTATTTTAGTAAGCATAAGCGAGAGAGGATCAATTTTACATTGTATTTTTTTGCTTTAATGTTAACTCCTGCATTCAGCTTACTTTAGTGACCTAATAAAGCATTTGATCAAAGAAACTTTTTTTTCAGTTACCTACATTTAGTATGGTGATACACTGAGACAAAGAAGCCCACGACTCATAAAGTGTTTAACTCCCATCTGCCTGAGGATTTGGGAAAGCAAGCAGTAGTGGAAAGAATGTACACAATCCTTGATTATCCGTCTTCACCAGAAGACAACCTGAGAGTCTGCCCTAACCACAGAACCATCAGCCACCATAAGCCAAATTACCGTCAAGCTGATATTCAACATCAGATTTGGGATCAAGAAACCTGTCCCAGAACTTCATCAACTTTTGGAAGGCTTTTGATCCTTTCTGGCATGATCACTTGGTGCAAGTGATGGGGAACAACATCCAACATTGACAGTTACTTCAATTACATAAGCAAGGCTCTTGCACACTTACACAATATTTGTCTGTGATTACTCAACTACAGGGGGTTCCTTCTAATTTAAACCTTGAGAATCCACTGGCTCACAGTGGTTGTTTTCAAACTGGTGTCACCCAACACTCCCTCGTGTCAGAGCTAAAAACACACAGCTGTTCCCAGGGGGATTGTCCCCACATGGGAAAGAAATCTCTCTCCTTCCTGTTGTCGCACCTGTAATACAGCTGTCTCGTTCTGGTGCCTTCCATAGGCTGTGTTTGCATGTGCGTGTGTTTGTGTGTGTAAGTGTGTGTGTGTGTGCGCGTGTATGTGCGTGTGTGTGGGTGTGGGTGTGTGTGTGTGTGGGTGAAGGTGTGTTTGGAGTATATAGGCATTGGTGGCTATGGTGAGTGCTGCCGTGGGGACTAGCAGGTGGTTTAAACAGGACAATCTGTACCTGGGCTCTTTTGCACCCTCTCTGTTATCGCTAATAAGCACACAGGCTTGCTTACACACACACACACACTCACACACGCATGCACACATGCACACACACACAAACACAGAGCAAAGCATTTCATCATAGCCATAAGCAGAGCTATTTTCACTGAATTGTTGGGGAATGAGCCACATCTCTCTGAAACTGTTGGTTTCTCTCTTATATAATAAGGTGGATGTTAAGCTCTTAAATTCTAAACTAATCAGACTAATTTTTTTGTAGTTTATGTTCCATATTATTTCAATTACCAATAATAATAATAGTAGTGTTTTGCCTTCATCTGGCAGGATGTCCAAGATGAACAAGGTTTTTCCAGAAGCTTACCTCTGTTCGTTCAAACTTGGTTGCAAATTCCCATTGTACCCACATAAACAAACACAAAATACAACATATCCTGTGTATATTATCTCTCATGATAATAGTTGTCTTGTTATAATACACTTCTTCTTGGTCTCACATACATAGCTACAGTAAGCAGTCTTACTTTCAGCTGTTTTTTTGGAAAAAAAAATGTTTTGTTGTTCTGCTGTATGATTACTACAAAGTTATGCATCCCAAACTAGTAGGAAGAGTGGGCACAGCTCTGCTACATTGACTGCCTACAAATGCAGACATTGAAACATTGTGGCATAAATGTATTTGTTTGCACTATTTTTGTTTGGTTACAGCTATATACAAGCAGTGGAGCTTAGGGCTTCATAAGTTTATGTGCCAGTCTGAAGCTTTAGAGTTCAAAATATCCAACATGATAATAACTCAATAATAACTCATGCAGGTTGTATTATACAAAAGTTCTGTTTTTATAAATTCAAACTATATCCTCATCCACTCTTTCTTCCCTGAAGATGACAAAAACACTGGAAGTTAACTATTTTATCAACATTTCACACAGTCCAGGAGACTTCCTTCTCTATATGATCTCGAAACTAAAAATGAAAATCAGCTGAGGCCACTAAACCTCAACGGTCTCAACATTTCAGCATTTTGAATTCTTCCATTTGGCTGAAGAACATGCATTTACTGAAAGTCAGAAAGGAAGTGAAAAAGATGGAATGACTAATGGTGCTAATGAGAGTGTTTGCATGCATGTGTATGGAAATGTGTGCGTGGCAGCGTCTTGAGCAGAGAAATGAAGTCACCTTAAGGAAGACATCAGTAAGTTTTACTCCAATACAGTTTCTGGGCCCGCTGCCGAAGGTACACAGGAAGTGCTCTTGGCCTGCATTCCTGCACAAAGTGAAAACAAAGTTTCATGGTTAAACACACTGACAATGCTGACAAGAGCTTCAAGAATCAGAAATACACACAAAAATTAATAATATAATGACCACAGCATGCTTGTTCATCAAACAAAAAGATGACTGTTTTCTACTGAATGATCATCAGACGTGACATCCTGCAGTGATCTGATGGTGGTAACTTATGAGCATGTGTCACTTCACTTCTCTCAACCAATAGGACCGATAGGACCCGAATGGTGGCCAGTGGTAATTAAAATAAACAAGAAGACCTTGTTCACATGTAACTTATAAATGAAAGCAGATGCAATCAGATCTGGCACAGTGGGCAGAGGGAATGTCTTTGGCACTGATCTGGAATACAGTGCATAGTTGTGCAGGTTAATTTGTTTATTCTCTCATTAATTTACTTACATCTTAAACTGGCTTTTGTAAACTTTTATTAATACAATTAATTTAAATCAATGCCAGTTTCATGGCTCAAAGCAGCGTTGGTCTGTTTGTAAGTCCATCACTTTTGTCTAGACTAAAATATTTCAACAACCCTCAGATAGATTGCCAAACATTTTTGTACAAAACATTCATGGATCCCAAAGGTTTCATTGTAATTACTTTGGTGATCCCCATGACTTAATATTCCAATTTGTGTACTTATATGACCGAATACCAGCCAAAGCACTAACATAGCTTTTAGTCTGGGTTGAACTTTGTTTTTTAATTGCTATTTCAGGAATGTTAGCTGGCATTGTCATTGTGAGCATATTAGCGCGCTAAGGTGAGGATTTAGGTCAAAGCACAGGGTCACAGGCCTGCTGAGACGACTGTGGTTTTTAGTGAAACAATTCTTATTAGAATTGACTGGTGATTCTATAGATAGAGTTTTTATATCCCATTGACCAGTTCAAGTAAATTTACAGCTCTCTCCCTTTTTATTTATACAGGAGATTTTACTTGTTAGCCCAAAATAACTGCATCGGTCCAATGCATGGCAGGACTTGCCAAGAAGGATTTTGTTGTTGAACATAATCTTGACAAAGTCTTTGTCATAAAATATTTACAAACTTTTTTGAATATTTTAAATCCTGTGTCATTTACATCCACACTTGTTTATATGTAGTCTTCTTTCACTGACTTTGGAGACACATTGCGACACTCAGCACAGCAACATTAAACAAGTGGCATTTAACACAAAACCTGGATTGACATTGCTCCATAGTGCCACTTGCTATAATGAACTCCATGGGATCTCTTAAAGGATCAAAGTTCAAGGACTCTAGATGACTGAACTGGGAATGCAGCTTTGAATAACACACCTCAACCTCGGACCTCTCTATGGAATTACAACCAATTAAACGTTTATGATGATCTTTCAGGGATTGAGAAAAAAAAATCACTTGGACTTTGGACAGAATGAGTGAACACGCTTGATGATGCACAACAACACAACATGGACATGAGTCACTGTCACAACTTGACACGTGCTGTTTGTCTGACTCTCTCGACCATACCTGCCGTAACTCCTACAAAATTATACCTAAAATAAAGAGATGCTGCTTGTTTCCAGTCGACAGGTTTGTCAACAGCCTACTAATGCGGGCCTTCTCTCTCCTCTCACCACTAATGCATCCTGTCTTCCTGAAACCTGAGCTCTGATTAAAGGCAAACAGGAAGCATTAGTGGAGTGTATAGTCTGAACTCATAGTGTGTGAGAGGGCTTTGTGTATGTGTGTGTGTGTTAGAGGCAGACAGAGAAGGGAGAATATTAGTGTTCTCTGTCTAATGGTCTAATGTTCTATTAGGCTCATCCTGAAACAGTAAGATGTGAAGTGTACCATGCAGTCCTGTAATACAGAGACACAGAGAGAGGAAGGCTTACTAAGCAGGCCAGCATAAGGCGATATCAAATATGCTGAATGGATGGGAGGTTAATCAGGGACCTATAATCTATTGTACAGTATAATTAATTTTTCCACTGCAAAGTGTAATGAGAGCATTCTGAAACACCAAGACTGAGCTCTGAGGCCTTGAGGACATTAAATTCATCCAATTAAGCATTAGGTTTAATAGAAGGGCTATAGCCAAACACTAAAATCTTTTTTTTTCTTTTCTTGCATGCTGCTGTTTTTCCTTCTGTCTGTATATTGTTTCACTTGCTGGATGTGAATGCCCCATTGATTTTCATTAAGTCTTTCAATTTCAAACAGAGTTTTGTAGCAAAAATTGTTTTAGTGATCTACTCCGTTAGTTGTAAATGGTAGTTTTTGTGTCAGATGTTTGGGTCATTCAGCAGCACGTTTTTCAAGAAAAGTTGATTTAAACACCAATGTAGTTAAACAAGATCAGGGTCCCAGATGGCTTTTACCTGTTGTTAATGAAACAGCTGACAAACCAGAGTAGTAGGTAGGATTTGGGACAAGAAAATCATTTACCCACTTAGCTGGCAAGCTACCTAGCTAAATTGCAATAGTAGCAGAAAAATTGTGTATGAGATTAACACAGTTTTAGGTTGTTGTGAGTCGACTTACAGAAAGAACAACCTAAAGATCAATATATTTATATATAGCTCTGATCAATTAGAACAATGTTTCGTACTCCCAGCAGGCACAGCTAATATGGAAACTTCCAAGGAATGGATATGGATATTTTTTCTGATTAGTACATGTATTGTTTGTTTGTTTATTTTTTACAGTTAACAGATATGTTTCTAGATACTTTCAGTAATTTTAGTAGCTGCATGTCCAAACCTTCTTGTGCCTCCCCCTAGGATAAATAGATTAATAAACAGTGATCAGCTGCCACTACATCAGTTCATTCAAATAATCAGTTCAAAACTAACCCTGTTAACAGCTGGTCAGATAAAATGTCAATGTGAGCAGCGTGACAGCGTAATCAATTAAGAATTCTTGGAGAATGGATGAATTTTACTAATAAAATCAATAGTTTAATAATGCTGTTTTTCCTATATTTAGCCCTGAAACATATTAAATAATCATTTCCAGGAAACTTTCAGATAATTATAGACATTATAAAACATTCTATCTATTATTAGAGCTACAGTGTAAATGAACTAATCAAGGCCTGAATAATACTAAAGTCAATATACAGCATGTTGATTTAAACTCAGAACATGACAAACAGACCTGAAGTTATCTAAAAATTGTTGACTTATATGATTTATTAGCATTTATACTGTGGATGTTTTTTTTTAAATGGAGTAAACAATACTTATCTAGCAACCCCACTCTTATCTGCATTCAAATACTTAAGATTCTGTGTTCAAATGAAAACAGATTAATGTCAGTATTTTTTGAGGACAAGAAGGAAAGTCCCTGTTCCCCGAGTTATCTAACACTAGCAACACAACCCGCTGCAGCAGCTCGGATTTTATCTGTGTTTGGTAGCGTTTCCGATTCATTTATCTATGGCCAGAGCCTGTGTGGGCGTTTGGCTGATAGGATGTTAACTTGCCAGCTCCACTATTTGCTTCCAACTGGAAAAGCATATACACACACACACACACGCACACAAACACACACAGAGGGTGAGGATATGTACTGGGACACACACAGTGGACAATATACGCAACTATCGCACAGAAACACACAAACACAGACTGAGGACGTGGTTAAACTGTAGGTATTGTAGGTGGGCTTATTATGTAACAACACTGCAGTCATTAAATTAAAGAGCCAGGTGGCAAGGAAAGGAGCCAGGCAACTATCAAGGCAGACAGGAAAATAATCTCCAGGAAGACTGACAGATGGAGAAACTGAAAAAGAAAGCAGGTAGGAAAAAAGAGAAATAGACCGGAAGAGTAGCTACAGCAAACACATGGACAGACTGAAAAACAAAAAGATAGCTAATTGATTCATCCTGTGGAACATTTACTAGATTGACACATAACACATAACTATGATACACATAAATAAATCGAAACATTGAATTCTTTACAATTTCCTTATACTTTTGGATACCGTGGTTAGAAATGGAGTGAATGGGAAAGTTAGTTTATTAGATACAGGAGAAGTTATAAAAACAGGACGGGGTGTAGAGCCGAAGTCCAGCCCCTCCCAGTGGACCCCATGAAAGAATGAAAAGAATGAAATTTAAGAAGCAATATGTACAGCAGTCAGTGGAGATAGATTTTTTTTTTTTTTTTTTTTCCCCAATTGATTTGTGCCATCAATTTAACATGTGATGTTTGTTCATTTAAAAGATACAAAGATACTGGAATTTGTTCTCTCTCTTAGAAAAAATCATTCATCAGTTACCGGAATAATAATTTAAGACACAAAATTCTCACAGATTTTTATTTTTGGATGTCTTTGACCTTGGCTAAGCTACAGCAAAAATACATTCCTCTTTTTCTTCATTTCCTTTTAAAAAAATATTATTTATATTATATATTATAATATATTTAATAATATTATAATGCATTTGCTGGATTTTACATCATATTATCTCGGGGAAAATCTCCTCTGACTCATTCTTTAACCTCATCCGATGTACACACACACACACATATACATACACATACGCACACTCTCACACATGAAGCGCGCAGGGAATCCTCATTGGTAAAAACGGGTGTGAGGTGGCCAGTTACCATGGCAGCAGCTACCTGTCTATTCATTCATAATTTTCTCTCTTCAGCATTCAGTGTTTTGTTGCTTTTATGTGCACTTCACCCAAATTAAATATCAGCTATTATTAAGTGAACACTTTGAATAAGCAGATCGTCTAAAATATATTTAGTAACTGATATTTGTTCAATTTTTTATTTTTTATTTTTATATGTTACATACATTTGAGATATTTTGAAGTGAGAAAATGTTGAGACTATGAAGATATCCCCGAATGAGGTTAAAGAGCTTTACCCTTCAAAATCCACAAGGTCACCCACTGTTACTGCTGTATGTAAAATAAAATTACAATGAAATAATTTATTAATAAGCAGAGCAAATTTTCTTAACATCAAGCCAAAGTATACAGCAACAATGACAGTTAGTGTAAAAAAGTATAAAAAAAGAATACATTTTTTGACCTTGTAAATGACTTACACAACAGAGACGTACAAAAGATTCAGACACGGCTGTATGAACATGTGTGCAGCAGCAAAAAAAAGCACAGACAGAGTGGGTGATTCTTCCTGTGAAATTGCTTTAACTGCTACTGATGCTGTGGTTATATATAACTGATAGAGGGAAGCCCCAGAAAAAGAGGACTCTCCCTTGCTTTGTTCTGCAAGCCACAGACATACACATAGTTGTGTTTCCATTACTTACTGGAGACATCATACACACTATTCTTTGAGACTTTCCATAACAATAACCACGTCACCCTAAAATTGAATGGTTATGTGATGGGGACTTTGGTTTCGTCCCCATAAGGAAAGCCAGTCCCCGCAATGTGATTGTGTAAATAGATTAACGTGTCTCCACATGTTGAGTAATACACGTCCAAAAACACGCACATACAAAAAACAAAAGAAGCAGGATGGGATCTTCTCTGACTCATTTTTCTGTATCCCATCCCACTCCACAGGGTATTTTTCTCCCCCACCCTGCACACACACACAAACACGCACACACACACACACAAAAACACACTGGGGGAATCCCTATTGGTAAAGAAAGTGTCAGGTGACCAGTTTCCATGGCAGCAGCTACCTACATACATACATTCATAGATTTTTTTTCTCCCTCTGCACTACTGCCTGAATGACAGGCATGAATGAGAAGAAACTGGTGAATGGAGGAAGAGGATGAATAGAAAATGGTTTGACAGAAGGGGTGAATTACTGAATTACTGAAGGCGCCAGATCAGGTTTTATTTTCAGAGCAGGTATCAGGCAAAGGGCCAAGGATGTGAGTGAGGGATGCTGACCCGTAGCTGGTCTTTAAATGTCTGCAGCAATAAGTTAAAGTGACAAAAATGTGTGCTCATGCCTTGTTAATCTATCTGCATCCGTTGCTGTAGTAACAACATAGGCATTTGTGTTAGTGGTGCTAACCAGTGCGATTTTTCAACGCAGAAAAATAAATGGAACTGGAGTCTAGACCCCAAGGTTAAGTTAATTTCCAGTCTATTGACTTTATTTCCAAAATCTATCTATCTATCCATCTATCTATCTATCTATCTATCTATCTATCTATCTATCTATCTATCTATCTATCTATCTA
>JAQMCX010000025.1:3701984-3718604 GCA_029814765.1 Acanthurus leucopareius
TCTATCTATCTATCTATCTATCTATCTATCTATCTATCTATCTATCTATCTATCTATCTATCTATCTATCCGTGAATTTCAACAGCATGTTACAAACAAATACACATACTATATAGACAGATATATGGTACAGATGTGTTAATGTCTTCACTCAGACATGTACTGATCATTTTGTTGTGCTGCAGGGATGACACATTATTTAGGCCAGTCTGGAAGTTAGCATTACCCAGATTCCTTCCTTGAATAATTTTTTTTTTTTCATTTTTAGTCTCATCTCATTAGGATTATTGCAGAACATGGGCTCTATGGCAAACATAAGTTTAGGATTACCTACTTACATGTTTGTTCACCAGAACAGTTTTCACTCATGAAGTAGAGTTGGAATATATTTAGTAAGAGTTTACACCGTAGTCTTGCTTAAAAAAAAAGGTAAGTGCCATCATCAAATTAGAACTTAAATTTATCAGTTACTCTGGTTAGCCTCTGTACTATGTTTTTAGGGTTAATTGGCACACAATTATGCAAAACTATGATGATGAAGATAGTTAACATTACACTTGCTAAACATCAACTTGTTAGCATTATCACTGTGAGCATGTTAGCATTTTGCTTAGAGCTCACCTGTGCTGCTAGCATGGCTGTGGTCCCTTAGTGCTGTTTCTCTTTCTTTAGATTTTACATATATTCTGAGAGCTGTAATTACAGTCAGTAATGATAACAGAGGGGATGTCAATTAAAAATGAAATTAAAATTGAAAAAGAAACCTATAGTAATAATGGCAATAATATTAGTTGTCGGTTGAAAAAGGAAGGGAAATGGGCAAAAAGCAGCTTAGTGTCTCTCTGCTCTCAGCTCTTGGCTCTCCAGGGTTCACTCTGTTCAGTTCATCTCTGTGTCAGTCAGATGTGAAATGGACACGGTGAGCTGTGAAAACACGCCTCCCTGGACGCACATCACACAGGAGAACCACAGCAACCTCACAGAAACACACTCCTCTCCCTTCTCACTCTCTTTTTCTCTGTCTCGCTTTTCTCTTTCCATTGAAATTCAGATTGAGCAAATATTTTCGCATTCCTCAGATTCAGATGTGTGAGTAACTGAGTGAGCAACGAGTACAACAGTGGGTAGTGTTAGTTCTGTTGTTCAGTTATGATCTGTGTGTGTGAGAGAGAATAATGCTTATTACAGTTTCCTCTGTGGACCCTTTAAGATGGAAATGGTGATCAGTCATTTTTCAGTGTGTTGTTAAAGAAGTCAGTGTTGTGATGAGAATGCAAATCTAAACTTAATCCAATCTGTGCATCACTGTTAACTGCATTATGTCTTCCCAACTTTATATTAAATTATATTTACTGTGCATATAATCAGTGTTTCTTTGCCCTTATAATGAATGCAAGTACAGGCCTTGTTGCCCAACAGGTCAGTGGCTCCTAAAGGCCTTATTGCACTTTAAGTTAGATGAAAGTAAGGTCTTGTGACATTTTGTTAATTGGCTTAGGTATGACATTTTGTTTTTAATTCACAAAAACAACTTAAGTTAATGTCTAATCATTATTATTAAGCGCAGGACCATGAATTTCCATAAGAAGAGACTGATTTTTATTTAAAAGTGGGCAGTATTTGGTACTGTTAATGAGAAAAAAATGCATCTAGGTACAAAATGTTCCCATTCAGTGATCCCGAAACAATCAGTGTTTAGGTGTTTTGTTTTGTTGTTGTTTTTTTTGTTTTTTAGGGGATTTGGTCATATCTGCATTTGTACTTTTACCTCATGGAGTCTTAAAGCTGAATGTTTGAACCAATCATTGGCACTTTTTGGTTTTCTGATTTCAACTTCTCTGTATACTTGCTAACTAGTTCTCACAGACTCTCAACAGCAGCATGTGGTGTTCAGGTGTTACAACTGACAGGCTGGTGTGGGGCGTGTCGTGCCCAGTCGGCTTATTGTTCTTTATTTTTTGTCCTCTAAAGTCAAGTTTATTTTCATTAGACATTATTTAGAAATCCATATTTATCATATATTATGTGTATATGGACTCTCCAATCATTCCATGTACCACCTGCAAACTGACGAAGTGTTCTCTCAGGTGGATTTCCTCCTGTTTGTGAGTCCAATGGTTAAGAAATCACAAAACATCTGAGTGGATACCTGCTGTGAGACATGGTCATTGTGGGTTGTGGCAATTTATAGTCCATCCTAATGTGTTGAGAAAAGGAACACCGAGTGCTAATTGCCCTCTTAAGTACAGGTAACATTTTGTAAATATAATAAGGCTTTGGATGTAATCCATCTTGGTTGTGTAATCTCTCTGCTGTCCTCTTGGAAGTGAATCAGTAATGGGAAACACCCTGAGCTCTTTGTGTTGTCTCTGTTTTGATATTATTTTCAGCTGGATATTTACTATATGAAAATTGCAAAATATAATTTCAAGAAAAAAATATTTTTTTGTATTATTCTGCACAAGTCATAAAAGAAGCTAAAGAAGCTGTTGAAAAGACAGTGGGTTTTTGGGCCTTTTGGACTCTAGCATGAAAATCAAGACCAGTCTTGCAGATTGTATGATATGGTAGGTATTACCAAGAGTAAGTCTAGTGAATCATTACAATAAGTTTCACATTGATATTAGGTGAGACTTAATCCAAGAAAACTGATCTGACACCAGGTCAGAGGCTTGAGAGTCCCTGGACTTTTTATCATACAGATGTCACAAACTATAAATTATGATGTGCGTGCAGGAAGTAGGTGTTGACAGGATCGCTGGCCGTCACTGTCTGTCAGGTAATGACATCAACCCATGAGTGCAGCAGGACCAGCCAGCTGTCATAAAAAGGCAAATTCACAGTAGATGCCGTAATAGGTGGTAAAAGCTGATAAGGCGTCCGCAACTGTTCCAAGGAAAGCTCTCATTTCAGAGATGGATACCTAATGTAAAGTCATCCTGTGCACAAGGTTCCCCATTTTATCAATTCCTGTTAGACTTGTCAGTTCTTTGTACTTGTAGCTTGCCCTGGTGCAATGAATTTCTGTTTTGTAGAGTAAATCACTTTAAGCCATGCTAGCTGTGACTCAAGGAATGACAGTGCTTGTTCTGCAGGTCAGTCTGGTCTAATTGTCAATAGGTCTGCCATTTTGGTCTGGACAGTAATATCTCAGCAGCTATGAAATGGACTGCCATGAAATGTGCTACAAACATTCATGGTCCTTGGCAGATGATCTTTGAAATCCCCTAACTTTTTCTTAGGTACCAGCATGCCTTAACGGTTATTCTTAAGAGTGAAATATCATAAAAAACTATTCTCAACATTTAAGTTTCCTGTTGATTAAGTTCTAATAGCTTTGGTGATCATTTGACTTTACACCATAGGGTTGAGTTTTTCAAATATTTTGTAAAGAAAAATCATTGTCCTTAAAGAGCAAATTGCAAAAATATTTCAACTAATGACATCATCAAGTAAATATTTTTCCAGTGCTTTGGATAATGAACAAACATCTGCACAGCAAATGACATGCCCATCAGCCTTTGCTGTAGGCTACCTTATATTTTGTGCCAATTAGGAAATTTATGCATGCTAACACTTTAAAAAAAACATGCTAAATAAAGTAAACATTACACCTGCTGCTTGTTATCAACATTTATTGTTATTTTGAGCATATTGAGCATGCTGATGTTAGCATATAACTCAAAGCAGGGCTGTGTTCAGTTGTAGCCTTTCAAAGACATTAGCATGGCTACAATCAATACATCAAGTTACCAGTACATCCAACAAAATAAGAACAATGAAAGAGATACTTTAAATATGCTCATTGCAAGAGACTGACATTAAAATTTAATGAAGTAAAACCCTGAAGTTTTGGTTTAAAGCAACCCCTTAATAAGAAGTATGAGACACCTAAAGGTTCAGTAAGATTTTGAAGAATCTATGAAAAGAATATTGCAGAGATGTAGATATGGTCATGTGCTTATTTTGTCAGTTCAAATCCACCGTGGGTTCTCCCACATGTTCAGTTGGGGAGAGGGACTGGAGCATGTTCAGGTGATGCAATCTGCAGCCTCACTCTTAGATGTCACTTAGTTGTACACACTGGACCTTTAGTAGAATAACAGTTTTTAAAATTGTTAGCAACACACACAGAGGAAGTTTATATTGGGAATAAGATCAGCTTCTTGTTGTTGAAAAATAGTTCTTGTGTTATTTGGGGCTTCCATCATCACTTATTTGGAGTCCTTTTGGAGCCAGCATCCACAACAGTAACGCCCACTATGAATGGCTAATTAAAGAGCTGTAATTTGCAAAGCAATTGGTTGTACACTGATCTAATTAGAGGTTATTGATTAGGCAGAAAAAAGAGAAGTAAACAGGGCCCGTGTGGAAATGACCCAGAGTCAATGCTTTCACCTTCCTCTGCTGTAAACTAATTGTCCTCCTGTTACATCAGACTGTTGTGGGTAATAATCAATATGTTTACCTTATTTACCAGGTTAAATAAGGGCTTCAGGGTCAGACAGATTGTCCTTCAACAGGGAGAAGCAGAATCTGCTGAGTCTCCACCTGCCTCAGAGGTGCTGTTATGAGCTGCTGTCTGACCTTTGACCTTTCTTGACAGGGGGATGAGAAAGGGAGAATTTCCCTTGCGGAACTCACTAAAGCATGGTTTTATTATTATATTACAAAGACAAACTAACATGCTGATAGAATCTGGCAGAAACAGCTGCTGCCTGTTGCAGCCTGTTTGTCTTATAAATATCTCAAGCTTTCAAGCTAGGATCCAGTTACTTATCTGAGGTACAAATACCACATTTTTGGCGCTTTAATGTTTTCAAAAGATAGAAAAACATCAAGAAATCCAGGCCATTTGTCCACACGCGGACTGGCTACTATTTTTGGAAAAATGCAGACTTAATACAAGAGCCAGCACAATTACACAATTACTGTTTGTTTTTACTGTGTGTGTGCGTGTATATGTGTGTGTGCGTGTGTTTGTATGTGTGTGTGTGTGGACAGGGCCAGAACATGGGGTGATGAGGACTATCCTCTGCTGACCTCCATGCAGATGACCAGTGATGGCCACAGCATCACCTCAACAGTGAGTCATAAACTCAAATTCTGACAAATTGAAAATAAATAAACAGTTATGGTTAAGCAACCCTACTATACTCTACTTTACATCACCGACAAGTTTTGTTTTCTGTTCTTTTATGCAGTTTGTTGGATGACATAATAAACTCAGAACAGCAGCAACAACAGGAACAGCAGCAGCAGCAGCAGGAGGAGGAACTTCTGAGCTCCCTGGAGACGGTTGTTCTCACCATCTTCCTCTCAATAATTATCATCATGACCGTGTTTGGAAACCTGCTGGTCATGGTGGCACTCTGCAAGGACAGACATCTACGGTGAGCCTGGTGTCCTTTTCAAAGGGGAAAAGGAGTAACAAAGTTCCACTAAGGCGTTAATATCCCATAAAAATGACAAGGGTCAATCTGCAGCCATTAGAATCAGTTCAAAAGCTGCCTGTGAGGTAATAATTGATTTAAAAAGTTGTGGTAAATGACTAGAAATGTTTGACATTTAGAGTCAGAAGTGACTTTATGAGACAAGCACAGCAAAACAAAGAGACAAAGTCAGGGCAGGTGTTATCTGCTATTTGTACTGAAAACATACATGTAACCTGTAACCTGTGGGGCACTCGTGGAAACAGCATTCGAACATGATACATGCAGAAATAACAGAGTTGGCATTCTCTCTTTTTTAAACTGTTATAGTTAAGCATATGTGTACTGATAACAGATCAAATTGTGCATAAATATTGTGTTTCAGTTTTTGTTGCTTTTGAAAATATGTGATGCAAACCCGTCAAATGTCAAAACACTCACATTACAGAGAGCATGTCCTAAAACACCTTCTCCTATTGGACAGGTGAGGAATTTGTTACCTGAGGTATTTAGTGACTTCTGCAAGTCAAGAACTTTAAGATGCTCAAATTTAAGACAATATTTGATCTATACATGAAAAGTTTAAAGAAGTATTTAATAACTGATTTATTCATTTGAAATCCTACAGACAGACAGAATCCAGACAGTCTTCAGATATAAATGTGAACTGGACACATACTTGATATTTCTGTTAAGTCACAGACTGAGCAGCAGCACTGAAAAATGAGTATGCCGTACAACATATAACACACATGGACACCTCCTCTGGGTAACTGTCTTGTTTTCTCCTCTCAGGAAGAAGAAGACTAACTACTTTATAGTGTCGCTGGCGTTTGCTGACTTGCTGGTTGCGCTGGTGGTGATGCCCTTCGCAGCCATCGAGCTGACCACCGGCCACTGGCGGTACGGAGAGATCTTCTGTCTGGTTCGCACGTCACTGGATGTTCTGTTGACGACAGCATCCATCCTGCACCTCTGCTGCATCGCGCTGGACAGGTTTGTGTGTTTGTGAGAGATGTTTGGTGGATTTGACCCTCATTTGTAGGTTTTTCTTTTATTTTCCTTTTAGTGCCATTTAATACACAAAAATACATAGGAGCTTCTTAATCATCTAATGTCATTTGAAAGATCAGTTTGTAAGATGAGGTGAATGGTGTTCATGTTTGGTTTTGTGTTTACAGTTTAAAAAGTATTGATTAAAAAACTCAATAGCATAGTATGTTTGTGTTTGTGTGTGTGTGTGTGCCTGTGTGTATTTTTTCAGGTATTATGCTATCTGCTGCCAGCCGCTGGTCTACAGGCACAAGATGACTCCAGTCAGAGTGGCAGTGATGCTCAGCGGCTGCTGGCTCATTCCCACGTTCATCTCCTTTCTACCCATCATGCAAAGCTGGAACGCCATTGGCATTGAGGACATTGTGAGTCCTCAGTAACTAAGACCAGAAATCAAAGAGAGGGCGGAAAGTGACACTGAAAAGAGCTGGAAAAAACAGCTGCTGGTTCATGTACTTTTTATAAGTAAAGATGGAGGTGTTAATTCTGTAAGGGTAAATGCAGCTTTAATCTGTCCAAGCTAATATTCTGTCATTCTAATAATATCACCAATCCCTTGAACAATGACAGGGTAATGCAGTGATCATAAACAAACATTTTCTGCTGCTTTGGATTGGATTGGATGAGGTTGTTTGAGAGCTGCTCTGAAATGAGCAGCAGGACTCCTTGAGGCTGACAGGGATGAATGAATTTATTCACCAGAGTTAATGACATAGCCGGCTCTTCCCTCTGTCTTTCAAACAACAATCCCCTGGTATTAGAAGTTGGCTAGATGTCTTGAAGTCATATGTTGCAGGCAACACTGCTTAGGATTTAAAGAACTGCAAGTCACATCTGATTGAAAAAAAAAAAAAAACGCCTAAAAAGTTTGGTGACTGTGCAGTTAAACTGAGCCTGTGTTTAAGATGTTTTCAAGTGTAACTTGAAAAGAGACTTTTCAGAATTAAATGGACTTTTATGTTATCAAAAGGCTTTAAGTGGTTTTCGTCCTCTCAAGTAATGTCTCTGCTTATATCTGCACAGTTAGGACAGGTTCTAGATTACTATTCATGATGTTGTATTTGTGTTTTGTTTGTTTCCTTTTTGTTTTCTCATCTTTCTTTCAAAAATACAGAGGAATTCTTTTGAAACAGAAACAGTTTGGAAATGAAATTTCTTTTTACTCCAGCTGTCACAAAGCCAGACAAACTTAATCACTAATTGAGACTCAAATTAAATGGTTCAGTATGTTGGCTTGGTTGGAACTGTGTCTTCACCACTTTCATCAAAGAAATAAAATGAAATGAAGCTGTGCACTTAAGTGAGGAATGGTGATTCTTTGCCCTCTCTTAGCATTTAAAGTACTGAAGATATGTATTATGCAGGAAGTCTTTTAAATGCTTGTAGATTAGAATTTTATGGCCCATCTAACATGAACTTACCAATTTGTGGCCTAGAAGGCCTCAGAGGGCAGTTCATCAGCGCCAAATTCAACATGGGGATGAAGCAAAGAGTCTCTTTTCAGCTTGAGGCACTGCTCTAGCTTCAGGATTTTCAATTTGCTCTGACCTGCTCATTTTTTCAAATGCGGACAAACGTAGGGGCAGCTAGCCAGGCATGCTTCAGCCTCAATTTTATAGAAAAGAAATAACTATTAAAAGTAGCCAAGCTTAACATATTTATACAGCACCGAACAATGACATAAGTTGCCTGAAGACTTTTTACAATAAACCAGCCTTTGACAGCAGCTTTTACATGAGCTGGTACAATGAGGAAACATTTCCTTCAAACAGGCAGAAACCTTGAACAGGTCCTAACTCAGAGTTGAACAGCCATCTGCCATGACTGGTCAAGTTAAGAGAGAAAAAGAGAAGAGAGAAAAAGACAATACGACTAGTAGTATTGATAAGACAATTTGTCAGGGTAAAAACTTTCTGTTACACATGGAATTCGAAGCTTTGCCAAACTTTCACCGTTTGTTACAAACTCATAAGCTTTGCAGTTAAATATAACATTGATTCAAAAATTACAGAAGTGAATTTGAAGTTGATCTGGTTAATTATCAAGGAGGCGTTTGTTGATTTGGTTTGTTGAATTCTGCCTAGAGCCATTGTGCCCTGTGTTCGCCTCCACACTCCACATCAATCTGACTGAAGGACGAAAGACTCTCTTCCAAAATTTTGTACTATTTATTCCCCATAATTAATAATTAGAAAATCCAGTTGCATATAAATTGCACTGAAATCTGACCTTAGTCTTTTTTCTTATACCTGTAAAGTTCCAACTTGTCACCAGTGTAGGTCAGCCTAAGTCATTTCATAGCTCAGCTCTGTGCCTCCTTTCCCTTCCAGATTGAGGAGAGGCGAAACCAAGCAGGAGGCTCCAACGACACAAGCTGTGTGTTTCTGGTCAACCGGCCTTACGCCCTGATCTGCTCCGCGGTGGCCTTCTATGTCCCGTTATGCCTCATGATCCTGGCCTACCAGCGTATCTATGTCACTGCCATGACCCACGTGCGACAGATTGAGACACTACAGCGGGCTGGCTCCGCTCCCGTCTCCGGATCAGCTCCAGTGGTCACCGTGAGGGCCTCCACTTCCTCAGATCCGATGGAGCATTACCGTCTGAGGACAACAACGGGCTCCTCCTCAGAGCACGCTCCCATGACGAACAGTCGCATGCGCATTGAGACAAAGGCGGCCAAGACACTGGCAGTCATAATGGGTTGCTTCTGCCTCTGCTGGGCGCCGTTCTTCATCACCAACGTGGTGGACCCTTTCATTCATTACTCAGTGCCCTGGCAGCTGTGGACAGCCTGGCTGTGGCTCGGGTACATAAACTCGGGGTTGAACCCCTTCCTGTATGCCTTTCTGAACCGTGCGTTTCGGAGGGCGTTTCTAGTGATTCTCTGCTGTGGGAACGAGCGGTACGCACGGCAGGGGAGCTACTCCTACGGACACTCCCACAGGGTGTGCTCAGCTGCATCGGTCAACGGGACGTCTATGGCTCTGAGGTAAAGTAAAGACACAGTCACATTTGCAGCAGTTTCAGAGAGCATTTGTTCTGTTGTTATTCAGTTTAATCAAGCAAATGTTGCAAGACAAATTTCCTGTGAGAGTTTGTTGAGTTTGGCAGACTCACACATCAGATCAATCTTTTATCAACTTAACTTGGGAATCTGCATGTTCCATGCCAATGGAAACTGTGATGTGCCATATTGCGCTTAATTTACAAAATATTTATGACCTACAGCAGCAGTTTGATCACTTTTTCATGAGTCGAAGGCATTTTTGTTGGATTGCAGACAGATGTGACTACCTCATGTCTGTTTTGAAGAAAAGTAAATGTGTGTTAGTGTGAGAAAATGAGTCTAATAGATTGTGCGTGCTGTCCTGCTGTCGTCTCTCTTAAAAGTCCATCAAAGAAAAAGTCTGGGCCTCAGGCAGGAAATCAGATTCATTTGTATGTTCTTGCAGAGAGTGATGGGTGTGCATCACATTCCTAACAGTGTTGACTCAGTGCCAGTGGTCTAAGTCTGGTCTCTTTGTATTTGAATGTCTTTGTTGCACTTCACTGCAGAACTAACAGGAGGATGCTAGATCAGACTCATATTGGTTCGTTTGTCTATTTGACACCAACAAGCAGATATTAACAACATTATGTTTGGTCGCAGCAGTTTTAAAAGTCTGACCAGTCAGCCCAAAGAGCTGCTGCTGTGGAGGTTTTACAAGGACATTACATTTAATAAGTACACAATGATAAACTGTGTATATTTTCGCTGCATAGATTGGGTTTGATTAGATTACTCTTTTTTTAAGAAATGTAATATATTAGAAATAATTCAAGTATCAATCATCAGCAAGACACAATATCCTGGTGCAACCATCTTCTTACTTGAATTAAGTTATTATGTCATCTGGGCCATGTGCGATACCCTATTATGAAAATACTGACAGCGTGCAGCAGGTAGAAGTTACAAACAAGCAGCAGCAACAATATATCAAAGCGGCTGAGAGGCAAAGCTGCCAGATCATAAGGATTGTCTTGCTTGAATGAGATATTCAATTTGTAGAGCAGTTTAGCCAGCTTTCTGATTGAAACTACAGACTTGCCTCTACAAAGTTATACCTCTCAATATTCACTTATGACTTGCTAGAAGTGTGTGATGGTATCTGCAACCACTCTGCCTGTGTTATATTATTTTCATTTTTTAAATTATTTTAAGAAAGTTTCTTGTTATCAGTTTTTGGGCAGTGGTGTGTAGCCCAACCAGTGAGAGAGAGAGAGATAGAGAGAGAGAGAGAGAGAGAGAGACCTGCTAACCATACACAGCTTTTTACACTGTCCTTTGCAGATTATCAATATATTTATAAAAAGGTATTTTAGCACAGTTTTGTTTAGGTATGCTCTGTAGATTTTTCAATGTGTTCCGTGACTTTTTCTCTTCCCCTAACCTGCTAGAACATCAACGTCTCTGTGCTAGCTTGATTAACAAATGAAGCACTGGCCAATGGACAGGCACAAGCATACACTTAAGCTAAATTCATACAAAATCCAAAAAGGTTGTTTAGAGTTGTGGGCATGTTTCCTTGTGACCAAAAATGTTACGACTGTACTTACCTTGTATGCACAAGCTTCATGAAATGGTTAGCATTGCTGTCGATTTTTCTACGGTTCACTTAATGAACGGTGATGCTGTTATTTGCTATATAGTCAGACTTTTTTTGTTGTTACAAAAAAAAATCTGATGATAAAGAGTTTTTTGATATAAAGCTGCATTTGACCCAAAATCCGTTTTACCACTAGAGGTCTGTTAATTAAAACACTGAAAACAAACAAAATAAATGCTGCTATGATATAGCATGGGATTATGGGAGTTATTGTCTTCATTGTGTAAAGGCCACCATTGGGGATTGAAACCTAATGTGACTCAGGCAGCATTTGTTTACAAACCTCAAAATGTTTAAAGTTTTATTCACATTATGTTAAGTCACTTTTGGTTTCTCCGTCAGTTGTAGCAACAGGTGATCAATTAAAAAACACCATTACTTTGAATAGAGTAAAGTTTTTCTGAGTTTCTGTTGGAAAGATTTAGAAGAGTTAAAAAAAAAGAATTGAACGGACTTAATATAACAAATCTTGTGCTGTTTTCACACTAAAAGATGTCAGGAGCTTTTAAATCCCTGACCTTAAACTTCATTGCCTTTGCAGTTATTTTGTTTTTAAGGTCAATAGTGAAAAACTGAAGCCTACTTTAACAAAATGCTTACTGGCTTAAAAGTAAACCTTATGTTGCTAAAGAGATGAATCATCTTCAGTTGTTTGTTGGTAGATCATTTTTAGCCAAGTCTCATCTGAGGTGTTGACTCTGAGGCGCTGAAGCAGTGATAAACTTTAAGAGGGATTGATAAAATTTTTTCTGGATTTATCTTTTTTTCCCCGATACCAAAATTTTTAATTTAAACGATAAAGTATAATGTAACAATAACAGTTTGTCAATCTTTGTTTCTTTCTAGCAGGGTTTCTGTTGACATTAATGGTGGTGTTTTAGTTGACGTCTGTGTTTGTGCTCTCAGCGCCTTCGAGTGGGGATGATGGAGGAGGTGACCTGCTTGTGTCTGCATTGTTTCACTTTGGTACAAGCACTGCACAGCCACAGAAACAGAGGCGGTCGCGTATGCACTGACAGTACACACACACACACACACACACAGCTGACAAATTCATTTATACAAGTATACAAGCACAGAAATGTGTGTGAGACCCTCTGGTATTGTCTAACATGTCACCCCATGCACTTTTTATTTGCAAACTATGTCTTTTTTATTTAATGGTAATGGGTTCTGAGTGATTTCTGTTTAACCATTAGTTCTTCTCTCATTGTTTAACGATGCTATGGGTGTGTTTGTCATGTTTCTTTGTTCGAAAGATAGATGCTGATCTTATGTCTCTGCTCTGTTTTCGCTGTAACATTTATAATGTCTATATACAGTCCATGTGTTTCTGTGGAGTCTGTGTGATTATTTAAGCTCTCCATCTTTGTGTGTAGGAAGTAGAAAGACAAACAGTGTTAACGCCAATCTGATGTCCTCGCTTTAAATCTGTCTTGGACAGAAAACAGACTCATACAATCAGATTACAGCGAGCAGGATAATGGAAATTAGATTACTGGAGGAAACCTGTCAAATTATTTTGTCAAGGTGTTTGGGCGCAGTCTGTGGTCACATGTATGTGGGTGGTGTGGGCGTTTCTCTGTTGAGGTTGGAGAACCGTCTCATCTTGATAGTGAGGTTAGGGTTAGATTACAAGAAGTAGGCGTAATAGGCTAACGTAAGCCTTTATTTACCTAGTTAGTATGTCAAAAGGACTTAAACGGCCACTAGGGGTCACAAACAATATGGGCCATAAAAAGCTACTTGCACAAATGACCCTTTATGTTGTTTTCAGTTGGAGGAAAGTCTCATCTATTTCTTTGGGTATGTGCTTGTTTGCACGTGATTGGTCAGTCTGTAAGACTCGGGCATAAAAAAATGCTCATTTGTTGTGTTAAGGACCGTAATATTTTGTTTAAGTCTATAACTTAACTTTAAACTTAAAATTGCTGTGGATGGCTCTACAAAGTACATTTCTTGTTGTTAATTTCACTACTTCTGGTCAACCATGGAATGCTTTCATGACCAGTAATCTGTAGTTGTGAGACACTATCTCCTCCTCGAAAGACAGCCTTCAGTTGTTGCATCTTATTAAACCATCATTACGTCTTCAGATAAACTACATTAGCTCCTTGTTCATTTTGTAGCAGCATTGTAGCAGAGGCTGATTTCTGCTTACTGCTAGTAATATTTTATTTTATTTTTCTTAGTGGCAAATAGTTCAAAAGATGATCATGCCTTCACTAAAAATCTTAAGCATTAGTTTTGCCTAAAAGATATTGTGGCATTGGTGTTGTATGGAGCAGTAGGCTGAATATAAAATATTTGATAAATAAGAAAAAAACACTAGTATAATACATACAAGTTTGTATGTGCACATTCTTGTAGATCAACAAAAAGTGTTATTTTCAATTTAAATTAGTTAAATGATTTTTCATCATCATCGTCATGCATTTTAATTTGCCAACTGGCTATCCATTTAAAACTGCAGTTCAGACCGTTAGGTTTGGAAAATGCTGATTTGAGCTAATATTGAGACAGCAACCAAAACATAAGCGAAAAACAAAAAAAACCCATCATCATTAACACAATGACTGATTCTGTAGGTGGGTAAAAATCAGAACTGTAAAAACTTTGTGTTTGCTTTTTTTATTGTGGCAACAAAATTATCTAAAAATATAGACATTTTTTCACAAGATAAATCTCACTTCTCCTCGGGTCCTCTGCAGTTTCTCTGTGACACCCTCAGCTCGTCATCTTGCCTCCTTCAGAGCAGCTGACATCAGTACCTCAAACAATGTGGGCTGAATGTGCGAACTTGAGCTTAAAAGATAAGACTAAGTCAAACTAGAGTGAAGGGTGTAATACATAAGCTTGATTTAGGTTTAACTTTCACACATCTTGGCTTTCACAGGCAACCTGCACAGGTAAACAACCACACTTCTGTCAGGAAGTCAGGAAGTCCTGTTATGATAGCTTGTCAGGTTGAAGTCTTCCTGTAAGGCTAGAAATTGGGCTCAGTAGGATCTGTCCTGATTTCACCTTCAGCATGGACATCCCTGTCCTGTGGAATCCCATAAACACAGCCAGGCAGCGGTTACTGTTATCAGCCTCATACAATAACTGTGATTATTATGTGATTGCACTTTCCATCAGTCAATGCCAAGCAAAGCTGTTTAGCCATTTAAAAACAGCACAACTGGAAATTGACTTGGAATGAAGGTCATGAAGGGAAAGATGACTCTTTGGCATTACGCCCTATGTGCTTAATCAATGCGTTTTTTTGTTTTTTTTCTGTCCTGAGTATTTCCGTGTTTTGATTGTTGAGATAAAATATTCAGCTCCATGTAGGGAAGTTAGGTCTTTGCAGAAGGTTACAGCGGGGAAGAAGACAAATGAGCTGTAAGCGAAAAAAATGCAATGTTAAATAGTTGCAGAAACACTAAAATAAAGAAACCAGAAAAAAAACATCAGACACAAAGTTGATAACAGTTATACAGGGTTACATTTAACGGAGCTCTTTTTAATTGTCTTGATTGTTAAATTATCATGAATATGATGTTCTGTGGATCTTGAAGAGCTTTGTCAAGACAACTATGAAGATATCAAATAGTACAATGGTCTCAAAATGGGCTGAAAGTCTATAAAACCTCACTGGCCTGTGTTAGAAAACATGGCTGTATTAAGAACTGGATACAGTTTTGGAGACAAGGCCTCAGTCATTCCTATGAAAGTTGTTCAGTGGCACATGAAGCCAAAAAAGTTTCACTTCTATGAGATGATGGATGTTCTGCATAGCTTCCATACTGTGGGTCCCACAAAGCATGTAGGCTATAGACTTCTGGTGGCCAAGCTGGCTAACTTCTAGTTAAACACTCTGCTAACTTGAATAGGGATTTAAACTTATTAAATTCAGCTCTTTAAGACTTTTCAAATGTTATTACACAGTTCATCCATTGTGTAAAATTGGCTTCAAAACCTGGTGCACTTCCTGGGTGCTTGGTTATAACCTGGAGGTGTTAATACTGGAGGCATGAGGGGGTCCAGCAAAGAGTTTGCACTTGACTTAATCTAGAGACTAAAGTCAGGTTATTTTGGCCCTCGCCACTTTAATTTAATGAGTTCTTTGGATTTTTTTTCTTTTTTGGTTTGTCTTGTTTTTGTTGTTATTTTCGTCTGTTTCCAACTTTATGGTAAAAAAAAACCCCAATCAGTAAAGTTCCCCTGTGATAAGTTAGTCGGTATTGTTTTATAGGTTGGTAATTAGATGTGCTGTTTGAGTCTGCTGTGGTAAGCCACTAGTTTTCAAGAACATAGCTCTCATTCAATCTGTGTTTTTTGAAAAGCTGACATAATGCTACCTTATTAATTTAATTTATTTGTGTAATATTTTTTTAATTCAACTCAAGCCTTTAATCCTTTTTTGGGCTTAAATTTAGTCTTAAGGGTACAGCTCAGATGGATGGATCACTTGAGGAAAGGGAGTCAGAGCTAGAGACCAAGTTAGTTCTCATTTTAGGAAAACCGAGTCCCAGAATAGATTTGTTCATCTTGGCTTAAGGATACGCGATTTCATTCTTCAGGACTGTGCAGAGATTCGGTGGAGCCAGAACATATCAATAAATTGTGTTTGTACAGGCTGCAACACTTTCTGCAGGTGTAAATGTGTGTAACTGTATGAATGTAAAGCAGGTCACTGGTGAGAATAAGCATGTTTGGTTGACACTTAGTTTTGAAACTGGCTAGAGAACTGCAAACTCTCCAGTCTATGATTTATTATGAGACTTGTACAGTTTATTATTGTTTGATTGAAACTGTAAATCCTGCAGCTGCTCTTTCTGTTCCCTCTCTGCTTTTTCTTTCCCAGGAAACTTTAATCTTTTGTTTTTTTACTCCTTTCTGTTGAAAATCGGTGTGAAATGTTTGCCTTGTCTC
This sequence comes from Acanthurus leucopareius, assembly GCA_029814765.1. Taxonomy (NCBI): domain Eukaryota; kingdom Metazoa; phylum Chordata; class Actinopteri; order Acanthuriformes; family Acanthuridae; genus Acanthurus; species Acanthurus leucopareius. The sequence goes on from JAQMCX010000025.1 coordinate 3,718,036, forward strand.
TATAATCACCTTCCTTCCTTCTCCATTTTTAGCCTGCTACTATCCATCCTTTTTTTCTCTTTACCAGCTTTATTTTTCTGATTAACCTAAAAAAATGATGAAAGAGTCAGGAAATGAAGGGTATTATGGCAACGGATTTAAATTCAGAATAAAGAGAACATGGAAAGGGAAAGAGAGAAATTATTTGCAACTAAGCCCCCACTGAATCACCAGGGCACTCCTGTCTCTCTCATCAGCTCTAATAGAAATAATTTCAGTTATCATCTTTATTGTTAGAACTAGGGCTGTCAAAGTTAACACATTAATAACGCGTTAACTCAAACTCCTTTTAACAGTACTAATTTTTTTAAACGCGCGATTAACGCACGCACGGTCTGTGCCTTGCCAGCTCCCGTAGTTTCAGGAAATGACGCTAAAGTAACATCGTAAACGGTTACAAAGCAGAAATGGATACAGAAAAGGGACTTTTAAACGGAAAGTTTAGCTTTAAAATTTTGCCCGATGGTTCTCTGGACAAAACAAAAGTAATTTGTATTTATTGTAAATGTGAACTAAGTTACCACCGGAGC